>VWZI01004851.1:183176-213458 GCA_013396835.1 Psilopogon haemacephalus
GCCGTTAAACCCCACAGGGGGGGGCGCAGCCACAACCTCCCTGGGCAACCTGTTCTAGTGCCTCGCCACCCTCACTGTGAAGACCTTCCTCCTAACACCCCATTCAAATCTCCCCTCTGCCAATTTGAACCCATTCCCCCTCATCCTGTCATTACAAGACCTTTAAGGCTGTTCAATCCAACCACAGGCTGAGGGATAATGGCTTTAAGTTAGAAGAGAGTATATTTAGACTAGAGATTATGAAGAAATTCTTTACAGTGAGGGTGGTGAGACACTGGAACAGGTTGCCCAGGGAGGTAGTTGAGGACCTCTCTTTAGAGATATTCAAGGCCAG
The DNA here is from genome assembly GCA_013396835.1 of Psilopogon haemacephalus. Classification (NCBI taxonomy): domain Eukaryota; kingdom Metazoa; phylum Chordata; class Aves; order Piciformes; family Megalaimidae; genus Psilopogon; species Psilopogon haemacephalus. Next base: position 183,511 of record VWZI01004851.1, read on the forward strand.
GTTGGATAGAGCCTTGAGAAAGGTGGTCTAGTGGAAGATTTCTCTGCATCTGGCAGGGGCACTGCAACTAGATGGTCTTTCATGTCCTATCCAATGTAAACCATTCCGTGATTAATCAATCACAGCCAAGTCCACCACTAAACCACATCCCTCAGCACCAAACGAAGCTGTTCAAATACTGTTTCTCAAATTAGTTCTGAAGGAAGAAGGATATGACCATAGAGAGTGTCCTCTGTTGACATCAGCAAGGCTTCATAAAATGGCTTAGATTGGAAATGACCTCAGAGATCCTTCAACCACACCACCATGTGCAGGGACACCTCTGCACTAAACTTGGCTGCTCAAGGCCTTGTCCAGCCTGACTCTGACCGTGCCCAGGATGGAGGTATCCACAACTTCCCTGGACAGTCTGTTCCAGGGTCCCACCACCCTTGTGCTGAAGAACTTCTTCCTAAGATCCAGTCTAAAATTACTTTCCCTCAGCTTCAAGCCATCCGTCCTTGTCCTGTTGCTAGACACTCTTATGGAAAGCCCCTATGAATGCTTCTTGCAGAATCCTTTCAGGTACTGTACAGAGGGTTGTTGTCAATGCAGGCCTGTATATAGTGGAATCTTTCAAGCATCAGTACTGAGACCAGTTCTGTGTGAGGGCACAGAGGGCACTGTCAGCAGGTTTGCTGATGACACAAAGTTGGGTGGAGTGGCTGCCACACCAGAAGGTTCAGCTGCCGTTCAGCCAGACTTTGACAGGCTGGAGGGGTAGGCAGGGAGAAACTGAATGAAGTTCAACAAGGGCAAGTGTAGAGTCTTGCGCCTGGGAAATAGTAACCTCATGGAACAGTACAGGTTGGGGACTCACTTGTTGGAGAGCAGTGAAGGGGAAAAGGACCTGGAGGTCCTAGTGGATGGAAGGACTATAAGGTCCTCCTGGAGTCTTCTTTTCCCTAGGCTGAACAACCCCAGCCACCTCTACCTATACTCACAGCAGAGGTGTTCCAGCTCTTGGATCATCTTTTCAGCCCTCCTCTGGACTCATTCCAACAGCTCTTGTGTCCTTTTATGATGGGGACACCAGAACTGGACACAGTATCAGAGGTAGGGTCTCATAAGAGCAGAATAAAGGAGAAAGCTCTTGAAGAGGAGAGCGTACATCAAAAATGAAACCTGGGGGCAGGCAGTCCTGGTCTTGGATATGTCTGATCAGCAATACCTGGAAAATGATGGAAACTGCAGGTGAGGCCTCTGAAACAGAAAACTTTCCTAGGAGTGAGGGAGCAGGATTGGATACTTGAAGGTGGAACGGAAACGTAGGAATGTCACAATAAAAAATTGTGCCACAGGAAAAGAAAATCATGCTGAATACCTGGAGACTCAAAGAAAAAATAATCACAGGCATTAGCAATTCTGAACCGGATGAGCTTGCTTTACATGAAATTCCCTTTTAGATGGCTTTGCTCCCTGATCTGAGGGAAGCCAGAGAGAAGAAGGAGCTGCATCTGAGACATGCCACAAGGAGCCTTGTCACCAAAGACTTTGTGGTGATGTAGACCTGTCTCTACAGGCACTGGACTGAGCTCATCAGGTCCTACAAATGTACTTCTGAATGCCAGTTCTGAAACCCAGCCTCGTTTTCAAACATTGCTCTGCTTTCTTTCATTATTATTGTTTTAAGTTGAGGATGCCATTTCTAGATATTCTTGACTGATGCTTACCCAGTGTCCTGGATGTGCGTGGAGCCTCTGTGATTTTTTATGCATGACAACAGGATTACATTTATACAATTAATTAACGTTTGCTTGACCACTTTTATCCAATTTCTTTCTCCAGCACATAAAAGAGAACCCTACATAAATTTCTCTTTCAAAACAATTGACTTAGCAACTGCTGACCTTCTGTTCTGTCATCTTGAGGATTGATTGGATATTGTTGAATTGGTTCATTCTGCAGTAATTAAACATAAAATTAATTATGCTAGTAACCTATTATTTCTTTGAACCAAGGACTAAGTAATTTGTTTTTGCTTGGTTACTCTGTGGGTTTTGACATCAAACAGCAAACCCTTGCTGTTCCAAACAAACTAAACAGTATAAAGGGAGCAATTTAATAACCAAAATATAATATAAAGACTTCTAATTTCCGTATGGCTGGCCTGTTGCATTAGGTTAATATAATTTGATCTATAAATCTTTTAAACCTTATGATTTTGTAATTTAAACATTTCCTGGATGGCTAATCACGCAGAGAAAGAATAATAATAAAAACAACCCCCAACCTAAAACAAAACAGGATCCAAAACCATAACTTAAAAACAGATGATAAAAAAAAAAAAAATAGATAGGAGGAGGAGCATTTGTACAAGACTTGGGAAGCTCTGGGATGGGTGAATATTTCTGGAGCTTGCTTCTTAGACAAGTCTGGCTGCATTCAGTCTGATGCTGATGCAGAAGTTTCCTTTGTTATGATGAAAGTGTTGTGAGATATGCTTACATTGCTTGCAATTGTTGTAGAAAGGAACATTAGAATGACAAGGTGATGTTATAAAAATATGTATGTTCACAGACACCAAAATAGGATTTTGTGTTTTTTATTAGCACAGGCCATACTAATTTAATTAATGTGATTGAAAGTTGTATTGTAGCATGAGGCAGATACTGAGACCTGGCTTATCGCTCACTAATGGGCTATGAAACTCTGTGGCTGACAAAAGGGAGGCATGTTTGTACATGTGTATGTCCCCAGTTATACATTCACCTTATGTGCTTTGCCCCAAAGCTGGTGAGGATGGTGTGATGCTTGTTGCGTGAAAGTCAGAACCGGGAAAAAGTAGAAAGCGGCAACCATCTGGCTCCAGCAATAGACTGCCTTTCCCCAAGGCTCTGAAGCAAGGTCCCTGTGGGTGGTGGTTGTTCTCTTGCAGGCTCACCAAACTCTTTCTGGGTTCCTGCCTCCAGCACTATGTTCATGTGGGAGGTTTTAAAGTCCAGGTTGTAGTAGATTGGCTTGATGTTTGTGGCTACCAATATGAACCCTGGAGGTGGCTTTGAAGGCTGACACTTACCATCCCTGAACCCAGCTGCCACCAGGGCCATCAGGCCATCAGGCAGGCTGAGGGACGTCCTGCCACTAAGGGGAAGAAACACCAGGGAAAGTGCTCTTCTGTCTTTGTTTCCCTGCTCTTTTGGGCTGCAACTTGTTTTGCTTGTACCCCGGGCCAGCTCTGAGGGAGCTCTTGCAGTATCTTCAGGTTACTCTCTCTCTCTGTTTTTCCTTTTTTTTTTTTCCTCCTTTTCACTTTGGAGTGATTTTTGCTGGTAGCCATTTTTTTCCCCCACAACACTTGAATGTCTCTGGTGTAGAGCTAAACTCTTCTAGTGTGACAAGGCATATGTCAGAGATGGGGGAATCTTGAACACAAATGACTTTTTAATTGTATGACTCCACATAGCCTGTTGTTGAAAGATGTGGTGGGCAAGAGAGAGCAATACTTTACAGACCAAACACAGATAACAGTATATGAGCCTTTTGTTCTCGTTCCCCTGCCCTAAGGCAAGTAATACACTCAGGTCTGTGGATATCAAGCCTAATTTGATCGCACTTACCCCAGTGAAATGATATTGACTTCAGTGGAGACACTGCTTTCCACTGATATAAATGAGAGCTAACTAGTTCTTCAGACCAGTAGCTATTACCACGCAGGTTCAGAGCAGCACATAGCCACCACGGCTGTCTCTTTGTCATTGGCTGAGAAATGTCTGCTTTGTGGCTGTGTTTTTCAAGGCTCATTTTCTGCCTTGGTGTGGAGGAATTTGGGCTAATGAGTTGTGTTTTGAATGTCTTAGCGTTTCTGTGGGGAACGGTTTGATGAAGGTCCTGCCATTAGCTCACAGTTTAAATGTGCAATCTCATTGCCTGCAAGGAGGAACATGGAAATATTTCTGAAGGATTCTGTTTCCTGATAATACATATTTTTTGTCAAGATTTTGACCTGTTTTTATTCTGCATAAAATTAGTCCATGTTAAAGGGTCTTTGGTTCTCCCTGAGCACTGTTGGCTCCCATCCCTTCCAGCCCCTGAGTCTGCCTTACGTGCAAAGCGAGTTGGAAGAATTGGCAAGGAGGGTTAGAAGGAAAATGATTAGTTGGGTTACACAGATCCAGGCAGAAGCTGATAATACAGCAGAAGCCAGAGAGAGACTGACTGCCTTATCTATATTTGTGTCCTTGTTTTTATAAGCCTCAGCAATCTTATGAGTGGAATAGACCTAATATTGTTATTGTTGTGGGTTTTTTTTCATAGCCAATGACCTAGTTTCTCTCATTAAAATATTCCAATTAGTTTCACACCAGCATGGTATCATAACTTTATACATCTTGTACTGACACTGGTAGTAATTTGACTAATCTTTCATTTAAGCCTTTGGATGTTCTCTCATTTTTCTGATCACTTTTCTCTGCTAAGGAGCCACTGAATCACAGAATTAATGAGGTTAGAAAAGATCTTGGAGATCATCAAGCCAAACTTATCATCCAATACCATCTAATCAACTAAACCATGGCACCAGGTGTCACATCCAGTCTCCTTTTAAATACTTCCAGGGATGGGGACTCCACCACATCCCTGGGCAGTCCATTCCAATGCCAATCAGTATTTCTGTGAAGAGCTTCTTCCTAACATTCAGCCTAAACCTGCCCTGGCACAGCTTGAGGCTATATGCTCTTTTTCTGTCCCTGGTTGCCTGGGAGAAGAGACTGACCCCCATGTGGCTACAACCTCCCTTCAGGTAGTTGTAGACAGCCTCTTCCCCAGGCTAAACAACCCCAAACACTGGCTGACAGAGCAACTGCTGGACTTTAGACCCAGATACAGGCTAAATGTATTGAGGAAAACACTCTTCAGCTCTTGCTTCTCCAGTCTCAAGACCCGTTCTAGAAAACTTATATGAACAAGCTCTGTATCATGAGTCTGTGAAGGTCTGCATGTTCTTTTCCCAAATACTGCAGCACAGATAGTGATTTCCACAAGATCACAGGATGTTAGGGGCTGGAAGGGACCTCCATAGACCATTGAGTCCAATCCCCCTACCAGAGCAGGACCATAGAATTTAGCTCAGGTTGCACAGCACAGGGCTTGAGAATCTCCAGAGAAGGAGACTCCACAACCTCTCTAGGCAACGTGTGGCAATGATCTGTGAGCCTTACAGTAAAGAAGTTCTTCCTCATGTTGAGGTGGAACTTCTTGTGCTGGAGTTCATATTAATTACTGCTTGTCCTATCACAGGGCATAGCTAAGAAGAGTTTGTCTCCCTCCTCCTGACCCCCAGTCCTCAGATATTTTAACAGAGGAGTAATTAATTGATTGCTTATTAATTTAGTATTAAAAACTCTCACCGCCCCCGACCACTAATTTTAATAATAACTGGTTCTTTGCACGGTCATGGAAAGCATTACATAAACAATAAACTAGATCTAGAATAAACAACTAGCAAAAATATATGAACATTTACACCAAATTGAACTGGAAGAGAAGGTTCTTGATGTCAATATTTCACTTGCCCACTAGACGGACTTGGGAAGCTCCTTTCTGCTTATGGCAGAAGGCAACTGGTGAATTACAAGAGGCTTTAAGTATTTACTCACAAAATATTGTCTCCCGACTCATGGGGCTAGCTAGAGCTTCAGACAGTATCCAGAAGCTTTCAGGAAATTCTGTTGATGTCTTAGCTGCTAATGCTTCTGATTCTTCTCAGGCTTCACAGGCTGCTGGGGAAAGGGGCAGATGATCTCTAACCTGGTCATGATTTCTATGGATGGTCTGTGTGCCTCCTGAACTTCCTGTCTCGGTAGGAGACTTTCAGGTGTAGGCAGGATGTCTTGTGATGTGCAGTCTCAGCATAGGTGTCACACTGGCTATGAAGGCCTATCATGTGGAGGCATTTAAAGCCTGTTCCTGGTAAACTTGAGGCAGGCAGTTTCCAGGTGGTTCAGGATGCAATAAGGCAGTGAGGCAGAACGCTGCTAGAAGAAGCGAGCAATGGTGGCAGGCAGCAGTAGGCAGCAAGCACATTTACAATGGCAGAGCACTTTGTGTTACCTGCTCATCTCTTTTATATCAATACAGCCTGAAACTAATGGACCTTTGGACTCAGAATAGGCAATCAAAATGGCAGCTGAGCTTGACCTTATTAGGTGAAGCCATAGGCTTGCTTTACACAAATTTGGCAAAAACATAGGCCTTGCAGGAGGCAGGCACAAGGTAAGTGCACGCACCTTGTTTACCACAGGATGTAAACAGGAGCAAAACAAGTCTGGGCAAGTCAGCCTCCTTAGACTCAGTGGCTCCAGGTTCTTTGTCCTCTTTCCTGCAGTTCCTTCTGCCCACAGCAGAAGGAGGGAGAGCAGAAGGCATGTCTGGGCAGGTCAGGATATGTATAAGCCTATTTTGGCCTATTCAGGCCTTCCAGAACAGATATCTATAAACATTGATTAGATCCTCTGTAAGTCTTCTCTTCACCAGACCAAACAGCCCCAGGTCCCTCATCCTCTGCTCACAGGGTAGAGCTCCAGCTACTTTTTCATCTTCACAGCCCTCCTTTAGACTCTCTCCAGCAGATCTCTGTTCCTCCTGAAGTAGTGAAGTGTCAGCAGAGTAGAGGGGGAGGAGAACCTCCCTTGATCTGCTGGCCACATTCCTCTTAATGCCCCCCAGGATCTCATTTGCGTTCTTGGCCACCAGGACACATCGCTGTCCCATGGATACCTTTTTGGCCACCAGCACTCCCAGGTCCTTCTCCACAGGGCTGCTTTCCAGCAGATCACCTCCCAGCCTGTACTGGCGGAGGGGTTTTTTTTTTTTGGTTTTCTTTTTTTATTTGTAACTTCCTGTCTTGTAATATGGAAGGGTATCCCTGCTCTACCTCAAGCAGTCAACCAGAAGGGTGGAATGAATATTGTGTATTCTTGTGCTCACATGCTCTGCATGCTCTTTTCCACACCACTCTGCTGCAGCTGCGTGTAAACAACAGCTTAACAATGAATTGTACTTTTCAGCTGACTGCTTCTAGTTACAAACCTCGAGCTATTTTTCATGGCCAAACCTTCCAAAGCTGGTCTTGGTGTCTTACTTGATGGTGGGAGGAAGAAAACATGTGAGAAGTTTCGTCACAAGGAGTCAGTTGCTGCTCCTTATGGAGCCCTCATGGCTTTTAGGATAAAAGTCCTGACTCTGCTGCTGACCTGGGCCTGATTAGAGGGGCTACTCTGCATCCTCTGGAGCTTTTCCAGGAAGAAATATTTGAATGAAGGCACACATACTGCTGAGGTTAGAAATGGAGGAAAACACAGACCACAAACTAATTTTTGCCAAATATATATCAAAGTAGGACTGAGTCACAGTGCATACACTTCAGTTCATGGGCCTATCCAGCTAAACCTCAAAGGAACTGATTGCAATCAGCAAGAAGGAAAGGAATAGTCTACTAGAGTGAAAACTACCTCTTGTTTTCCTCATCTTCTGGAGTTTTATATGGTGAACTGCTGTGTCTTTTGCCAATGCCTTAAAGAGATCTTTGCTCATATTTCATCTCCCGCAGAGAGTCGACTGGGAGAGTGTGTGGGGAAAGTCTTGTTGCTATCTTATCTGCTCTTCTCTGGCCAACCATTTCTGATTGCTTCTTGCTAGGCAGACCTTTAATCTCACCTTCTCGTGGCTGTTTTTACTGCTGACTGAAGTTGAGATCATACTGGCAGTACAGTAGGAAAATACAGTAGTAGAGAGCAGTAGTAACAGTAGGGGGAATGGTTGAAGAGGAAGTAAGCAGCAATTTCTATACCTTTTCTAGGAGAAGTTGGGACTTGATGGTTGTTGATTGATAGCAAGAAAATTCTGCCCATCTTAAGAGCTGAGTTTGATGTAAGAATGATGCCTACAGATACGTGTCATTGTCAAACCACCTGGTATTTAAACTTCTCTATTGTTCCAGGTTATAATAGAACAATCATCTTCAGATCAGGTGTTTTACTTCCTTACTGTCTACTCCCAGGTTGCTAGATTGTACTTGTGGGGGTAAATGTTGCAGTTAACTTGAAGCTGCTATCTCTTCTCACTTGAAACTATGCAGCATGCAGTCGACTCAGGCAAAGAACTGCTGCATCCCTCCCCATGGTTCTCATGATGGCAAAGCCTACTTTACATTTTGCCACCCATATTTTAGGAGGTGAAAATGCCAGCTTGTTCTCTTCTTGCTTTGCATTTAGTTTGTCATTTGAACTGTTGGAATTCTGAAAATAATCAGATGGCTGGAGCACCTCCCCTATGGGGAAAGGCTGAAAGAGATGGGGCTGTTTAGTCTGGAAAAGAGAAGGGTCTGGGAAGAAGTTATAGCAACCTTCCAGGACCTGTAGTAGGCTACAGGAAAGTCGTGGAGGGGCTTTTTACAAGGGCTTGTAGTGACAGGATAAGAGGGAATGGATTGGAGCTTGAAGAGGGCAGATTTAGACTAGAGATTAGGAAGAAATTCTTGACAGTAGAGGGTGATGAGACACCGGAACGGGTTGCCCAAGGAGATTGTGGATGGTCCCTCTATGGAGGTATCCAAGGGCAGGTTGGATGAAGCCTTGAGCAACCCTGGTGTAGTGGAAAGTGTTCCTGCCCATAGCAGGGTGGCAGGAACTGAGTAATCTTTAAGGTCTCTTCCAGCCCAAGGCATTCTGTGATTCTATGAAATATTACTGAGACAGACCTGCTCTGAAAACAAAAAAACTGGGATTTCTCTTTGATAATAGGCTACTGCAGAAAAAGTGAGCTCCACATCTAACATCGATGTCAACTGTGCTCTGTGTGGGACAAAATGAGACCTCAGTGTTACCATGTCGCACTGGTGTTTTCAGATTAAGCTGGGGGGATTAGGGAATTTTACTCAGCAATCGGAGATGCTTTGTTAAGAATGGAGGAGATTTGAGCTGCTTTGTTCTCAAACCACATGTTAGTGAAAAAGCAAACAGGCACTTAATCCTGACAGACAGCAGAACTTGACATCAGTTTGTCCCTAGAGATGTGACCAGGAGCTCCCCACGATTGGCCGAAACAGTCATTCCTTCCTTTTTAAGAGCCCCATACCAATTCTTCAGCACCCACCATGCCTAATGGCTGTGGGTCTCTGTGGGGGACCTTATGCTCCCTGAGAAGGGTTAACATTTGAAAACACACACAAGGTGCCAAAATGGTTACTGAAGGGCTAAAATATGTTCTAACTTAAGGTCATGCCTTTACTTTTAAACAGGACCATGCCAAGGAGCCAGTAATTTTTCTGTTTGGGACTTTGGCTGGTTTCCTGTAACAATAAAAACTATAGCAGTCGACATATAGACAGCTGAGTATATACATGCTTGTATACTGCCCTCTGACACAGACATTAATGTCTCATGTAGATCTTTGAGGTTCCTTTAAACATCTAGTTACCTTTTTAAGGTCATGTCCTCAGAGGTCATTGATGTAAGCATATTTGTAGAAAAGAAACAAACAGCTCATTGAATTTGATTTCCCATTTTAACATACATCAGTTAAATTAAATATGCAATGTTATAATGTCTGGCAACAAACCCATTTTCTGATGTATAAAATTTGACTTTTCCCCTCTGTGTTTATGTCATATCTAATATACAAAGATAAAGTGCATATATTACACTCTGCATATTTACTGAACTTCGGCAAGTCACTAAGAGCCAGGACTCAAATCAAATTAGAACCACCCAATTTATAAAACACCCTTCTAAACTAATCTTATTATATGAAAAGGGAATTCTAGGCTGCTACAAAGCCAATCAATAACTCATGCTTCCTGCTGCAGAGCAAATATCAGCTAGCCCTTTCTGATTTTCTGCTACCCTTGCAAACCCGTTGTGAAAAAGCTGCCTTGGTGCATTACTTAAATCAATGCTGTGAATCCACACAAACAAGAATAATCTTGGTACATGCTTATTTTCTCTCCAGGAGCTGAGTATGGGAGGTGGAGGGGTGTGTGTTTGTGTTAATTTTGTAAAGGGATCTACTCTAGGTAATTCAACTGATCTTTCAATTTATTTGCATTCTGTTTGTAGCAGGAACAGACATTATTTATTATGTGGTCCTTCAGCTGCTTGCTAAGCTACACACCCCAGTTTGTTATATTGAGAAAGGAGGGTTGGCTTTTCTTGAAGTGTTTATATCCTCAAAAGATCCCTATCTTCCTTCCAAAATTGCTTCTCTCTGGGAATGGTCCATAACCTGTGCAGGGGTGATTAAATGTTTTTGTTTGTTTGTTGTTGGGGATTTTTCCCCTCTTCCACGTTTCCAGAAAGCAGTAGGGGGAAAAAAAAAAAAACCCACGTTTTTGTTTGTTTGTTGTTGGGGATTTTTCCCCTCTTCCATGTTTCCAGAAAGCAGTAGCAGAAAAAAAGTAGGGAAAAAAAAAATGCCCGATCTTTTAAATTATCATGTGGAAAATCAGATTGGTAACATAAAAAATCAAGAGTCTTACTGCTATCATCATTTATTCTGTGTAAACAGCATGGGAAACCTGGCAGTGATGTAGTAGGCTCTAAGTAAGAGAATAACAATTTACTAATTCCCTTTTAAAGACTATCAGAGCGTTCCCAAACACAGCTTTGGCACACTGCTTAATTCGGTTGCTCCATGCTTCTATGAAAGTTTATTGACTATATAAGGATCAAATACGGGGTAAGCTGAAATCAGAAACACGGTATTCATTCATTTAACTCTGCTATAGGAGAGCAAATTCAGGGTGACTCAAGGGACACAATGTCTTGTAAAACATATGTACTTAATATAAGGGTCATAAAACTTATTAAATTAAAAGCTAGGTTAAAAATAGGAAGAAAATTTATGCTGCTGTCTAAAATAGCAATAATTTCCCTTTGGCCTTTCCATTTCGAGCTAATCTGGGTTCAAGGGTTTTTTTGTTTTTTTGTTTGTTTGTTTTGCTTTTAAGTAGTCAACTGGTAAAATCTTCATTCTTCACAAGTGAATGCAAGTCACCAGGTGAACTGTTTGGCTAATAATATAGCACAATAAATAGAGAAGGACGGATGCTGCCATCTGGGAGGATATATTGCACCTGTGACCACCCATGAAAAATCTGTAGGCATCCGTTTATTATTTGGGAAGGAACTCTTGGCCAACGGAGCACACTGGAAAACCTTTTTTGGCCATGAACAAATACTGACCAAAGCAAAAATTCACTTTCATCACTCCACAAAGATGCTCCATTCCTGGTGGGATGTCAGGCAGGATCTTCTTTCCCTAGCAATTCAGTAGTGGTGGTGGTGGTGTAAGAAAATGCTCTCCTGTGAATAATGAAGTATTACTTGAGCAAGTGCTCCTGGGATTGCAAGACACCAAGAATTCCCTCCTGTCCTTGACAGATGTATCAGCAAACCCGATGTGCTCAGATGAAGTCAATGTAATTATCCTGCAGTCCTGAAGAATGACAGCAGAATTTAGCTCCTTCGATCAAGGCAACCATTTTCTATTAGAGATGTTGGGGGGGTGGTGGTGTGTGTGTGGTGGAAATGAAGCCCTGTGACCTAAATCCTTCTCTCTAACCTCAAAGAAATCAAAGTGATGTTGGGTCATCCTTGGACTCTTGGTACTATCCAGACCATTCTTAGCTGAGAGCTCCTTCAATGTTTGCTTGGTGGCATAAGTTGATAGAGCAGGATGTGAAAAACTCATCTGTGCTGGAATCTGATGTGTTTATTTCAGTCCTTTCTGGTCTCTGAAACCACATCATCATGGTTTTGCTGTTGTTTTCTGAATTAAAAAGAAATAAATCCCGGAATGCTAAAAAGATGCACTTTTAAGCCGCCAGTTTTCCTCTGTTGGCCAAGGTAAGCTTGTGCTGCACTCATGACCATCTTGCATGTTCCTCTCTTGCCTTGCTGTTACAGAAAGCACTTTTCAGGATGAAGAATGACCTTCTTCGGGTGTTTTAGCACCACAAGATAACAGATCCAGCCTTGATTCTCTACCTCTGTGTGCTATGAATGTCCCTTTTTTTTTTTTCCTTTTTCATGCTGTTTAAACATTTCTGCACCCAAACCTGTCACCTGTGACCTCATTAAGTTGCATTTAATCACACAGGGGCTGCCCATCAGGCCTAACCCCATCATTTCCTGAGGAATTTTACCCTGATTTTCTTAATAGCTCTCAAGCATCAAGCAAAAGACCTCCGGGTGCTGTTCCTCGTGCATGTTGGGTTACTGGCACTTAGGCTGCTTTTAAATAAACAGTGTTTTGCAGGCACGCTTGTTTTGAAAAATAAACTTCTGGGCAGAAGGAGCTAGTTCACATCAGAGCCAGATTGGTAGCAATTTGAATTTCACCAGCAGATGGGAAGAGGTCAGGCTTTTTTTTTTTTTTTTAATGGGAGAGTGATGGAAAAAAAGTCACCCTTCCCCAGATAATAGATAGGATTTCACACCCTCCCATGGAGAAGAAAAGCCTGAAGCTAAAGTCCTAGTTTTTCCTGGGAGTGCTTTGGGAAGGAAGGAAATGTAGTACCCCTGTAGTGTGGTCCTGGGACACCTCAAAGGGTGCCCTATTCTTACCTGAGGTAGAGGAAAGCCTATGCAAAGCTGTGAAGTAGCATTTGCAAAATGGTTGTCTGAGAAGAAGATGAAAATCCTTCATGCTCAGCATGATCAGTTGTAGCTTTGTGCAGACATGTGAGGATCTATGCAAGAGTTTGATCCTCAGTCATCTGCTGACATTTAGGGGAAGTAAAAATGCAGTAGGGGGGAACAGTCTGCTATTTTAGGGCCACCACTCTGTCCTAGTGTTGTATCCTTAGTTTTCCATTTGATCTTCTGCAAAAGACACACTAAGCTTGGTAGCACAGTGTACAGCCAGTGACATGAATGCAGATATTGTACAGATGGAAACATTTCCCCACTCAGTGTCTTGTGCATTGTGTTACTTTCCTCTGATAGAGCTCATCTTGGTCTCTAGCTTCCAAACAGCACCCTGGCCAGACACTTGTAGAAGGATGTATTTTAGTGCTAACCTTTTACTCCTACTGATAGGATCACCACACATTCAGCGACACCATGTTTGGTGCTGTTTCTTTATTGTTTCTCTATCACAGAATTAACCAGGTTGGAAAAGACCTTCAAGATCATCAAGTCCAGCCTATCACCTAGCACCCACTAACTAACTAAACCATGGCATCAAGTGCCTCATCCAGTCTCCTTCTAAACACCTCCAGGGATGGCGACTCCACCACCTCCCAGAACAGTCCATTCCAAAGCCAATCACTCTTTTTGGGAAGAACTTCTCCCTAACCTCCATCCTAAACCTGCCCTGGCACAGCTTCAGACTATGTCCTCTTGTTCTGTCACTGGTTGCTGGGAAAAGAGACCAACCCCCACCTGGCTACACCCTCCCTTCAGGTAGTTGTAGAGAGCAATAAGGTCTTGCCTGAGCTGAGGCCACTGTGATGGAGAACAGGAGCCTTCCCCCACCCTTTTCTGTCCCATAGCTCTTCTCTCTTAAACTATGGAGACAATTTATTAGCTGGATGTTAATTCTCCTCAGTAGCTGATGTTGCCTAAAATCACGACTGAAAACAACGACATCCAGTTGTGTCATTCTTTTTGGTGGTTCTCAACAGATGCTGTTGTCTAAAATTGCTACTGAAGCCAACAACATCCAGTTGTTCCATTCTTTTTGCTTCTTCTCAGCAGGTGGTGGTGTTAAAAATCGTTGCTGAAGTCAGGCTTGCCCCTGTGGTATCTCAGGAGGAGGTTTGTAACAATGGTGCTGGTGAAACCAGATGGGTGGTATGGGGCTTTTTTATGGACTCAGGGGCAGCATGTCAAAACAAGGTGTTCAAACTTCTGAAAAGGTGCTCCTTTGAGAGCCCTGAGGCTGGGGTATGATAGGAACCATTTGTCTGTGGGAAGGGTCACCAATTAATTAGCAGTTTTATTTTTTAAATAAATAAATAAGTAACATTGGCAGCTCTGCTGAAATTTGAGCACATTGTTCATTGTGCAATTATAGATGAAATATTAGAGAAGTGGACTAATTACACACAATGCACTTGAGTCCAATTAAAACAGTATCTGCAGTGAGTGTAGGAGTATTCTCTTTCACTAATAAGAAATACTTTCTTAACAACAGAAAATAAAATAGCTAAATTGGATATGCAGTGGAGATTATAAATATCCTATTAGCATATAAAATGAGGATTAACCTTATTTAATCACTGCTTGCTTGATCATCAAAAGTCATGTTTCACCTCTGCAATGTAGCTGTATCCTCTTAAAATGAAAAAGGCAGCATATTAATAAATTAAGCTAATTAAGTATTTTTTCTCATGTTCTCAACAGAGCTGGTGGAGCAAACTAGCTGGCCCTAACCACTTGATTCTTCCTCATCTTAGGGAAGTATAAGTTATTTCCAAAACTACCTATTGGCGAAGATGTAGGCCTTATAATATAGACTTATGTATGGGGTTTTGGACTGTATGGCTTGCTGGAAGCAATCATATCAAAGGGGACTTTGGGGTGAGAACCTGGTGGGGAGGAAAACAAAGATGAAGAAGAAGGACTTAAATTATGAATTGTAGAGTTTTGCCTAAATATCACTCTGTGAGGGCCCATTCCAGTTTTAGCTCAGTGAGCCAGGGGGTGAGGCCGACTCGGTTTACCATGGCTCTGTCAGCACTGGTTTCCCTGAAAGCCAGCTGGTGCTCAGAGGATGCTGTGCTTCCAGCATGGCAGGGAGAGGTGCTACCCACCAGCTGGTGACCTGGCTGTGTGGAAAGGCAGACGAGGGGGCCAGCGTGGCAAGTGGAGTGGTCTGACCTCCAATCTTTCCCATAAATATTCAACTGGCCCAGAACTCACAAAAGGAGAGCAGCTCTAAGAAGAAGAAGACTTCACATCAGTTAATTCAGAATATCTTTTGACCATGTCCTGTCAGTAATGATCTCTGTGGCACACTGGAACACTTTTGGCAGGTTTCAGAGCTGGTCTTATTTACAGAGCTGTTTTGCCTCTGGCTCCGTCACGCTGGGTGTATGTTGCTGCAAATAGAGGCAAAGCAGGAGTGGGGCGGGAGGAATCCTATGAAATACACACACAGTTAGAGCTAAACCCACACAACCCTGCTCCCTGGTTTCGTCCTGTGTCCATTAGCATCCTTGCAAATTTTCCCAGTATGAAAGCCAGTGGAGGACAGATTGCAGGAACTGGGTTTTAAATGTACCTGATAGAGTAGGGCAATAAAGCTGATGAAGGTTCTAAAAACAAGTCCTGTGAGGAGTGGCTGATGGAACTGGGAGTTGTTTAGCCTGGAGAAAGAGAGGTTAAGAGGAGGCCTTGCTCTCTGCAGCTCCCTGAAAGGAGGTTGGGGCAGGTGTGTATTGGTCTCTTCTCCCTAGTAACAAGTGATAGGACAAAAGGAAACAGCCTGAAATTGTACCAGGTGAGGTTTAGATTGGATGTTAGAGGAGGCTTATTCCCTGAAAAGGTTCTCAAACACTTAAACAGGCTCCCCAGAGCAGTGGTTGAATTTCCATCCTTGGAGGTGTTTATTAGACACTGAGATGTGGTGTTGAGGGACATGGTTTAACATCAGCCTGGTAGAGTCAGAAAGTAGTTGGACCTCACAATCTTAAATATCTTTTTCAACAAAATGATCCTATATTCCCAGAGAAAATGGTTGAGCGATACCACCATGACTATCCTGGAACTCTACAAGGCCTTTGAGCACTGAGGGGAAGCGTCCAAGGGCTAAGCACTGTCATACATGCTCTTGGCTCCTTGCCTTAAGGTAAGTGTTACCCTTCACAACTTTCCTCAGCATCACCCCAGCTCAGGGACTGCTTCAGCATTGCTTTGACTGCGTGTGTTCAGGTTTGGTCAAAGTGTGGACTTCGCAATCCAAACAGCCCAAAACCAACCCAAAATGAGCTCAAGCCAAGTCTCTCAAAAATACTTGATACTGCAATGCTTAAAATGAGTAAAGTATTTTTTTCTTAGGCATGGCAGCTGTGTAAATGGGAATGGAGGCATACAAAGCCCCACATTTGCAGCTCCTCTTTCTGAATTGTTCCCACCAACCTACACAGAAACATCAGCTGGCCTCCATCCTGAGAAGTGTGAATTTTCTTCTTGCTTCCACAAATGCTAGTCAAGTGCACTGAGGGACAGTGCTTTTATTTATCGTATTCAAGGAGCCACAATTGGATGTTTCGCAACAAACTGGGCTCAGCCTGTGATTTACAGTAATGGGGAAAAGCACTCTGCTGGCATGGCCCTGGTGTTGCCAAGTCTTGTGATGGCTGCAATGATTTTTCCTTACTGCCACAGTGCCTGGAGCAAAGTGTTCATAAGCGTTACAGCTTTTTTTTTTTTTGTTTGTTTGTCGTTGTTGGTGGTGGTGGTAGTGGCAGTGGAGGGCTTTGTTTTCTTGTATTAAGGGCTGCTTTCCACCCCTTAGGGCAGAACAAAAGAGCTTGAAAGCATGTTTTCAGTGTCCCCACAAAGACTCAAAAGGCAGTACGATTTTTTTTTTAATTATTTTTTTTATTTTTAAAGGAACCCCCAATTTGTTTTCCCACAATTGGTTTAAGTCAGTCTGGAATGAGTTAATTTCCTTTCTTGTCTGATTCATAGATGTTGGAGATGGGTAGTAGCACCAGAAGCAGCAGCAGTAGCTACCTCTGTGCAGCTCCTGCTGAGCTCTGCAGGGTAGGAGATGGAGGACAGCTACTGAATTGTGTCTGCAGGGGGGTTTGGGCTGTTGTTATTCTTGTCATTAAATTTAATATACTATCTATGGATTTAGGATTTAATCTCATTTTTTTCCTCTTACCTGGTAGAGCAGAGTTAAAGAACATAGCTCAGGATACTAAAAACAAACTCTTGGTGGTCCTGTTTCAGCTAGTGATGCCTGGTAGTGGCACAGGCCACCTTCTCATTTCTGGCTTGCCACTTTGCTTTTGGTCCTAGAAATCACATTCAACCAAACCCTTCAGAAAAACACAGGAGGCAAATTAAAAGTGACTGGGAATAAAATAGACTTGGCTATGCGGTGCGATTTGAGGTGTTGTACTGTCAGGGAGGGCTGTGGGTGAAGTGACGGAGTCCAGAAACTTATGGGGAATGGAAAGGACTGTGAGTGATCGTAACATCAAAATCATGAAATGAAGTCAGCTGTCCACAACAGAAATGCAAGTTCGGGGACTCTGCTGCAAAGAAATGAAGGGAAACACAAAAAGACAATGTGAAACATTTTTCTGGCTTTCCTGGCTTTTCATACTGTGAGAAATGTCTCTTTAGGCTCTGACTTTAAATAGTTCATGCTTTATTTCACTGCTGCTCTAGCCTTAAATCATGGTAATATCCCTGAGCATAGAAAAGATATCTTGGGGGACTCTAGTTTCAGTGGCAGGAGAGTTAAACACTACTTTCAGTGTAGCTGCATCAAAAATGCTTTGTGTTTTTTTCCCCCTATCCTGAGTATTGATGCGTTAGGCAAACTCAATCTCAATAGCAGCTTATTTTGCCTCATCAAATGGCCCAAAGAGTTAAACCAAAACAAAACCAGCAGTTGACTTTTATCCACTTATATCCAATTAAGAGGAACTCTCAACTCCTCATAAGTTGTTATTCCCTGCAATGAGAGAAAATTTGGAAAATAAGGAGAAAAAAAATGTCCCCAAGTGTCACAAAAATGTTAGGTTTGGGTCCAACCTCCCAAACAGCAGCTTCCCTTCAAAGAGATTATTGATCTTGCTTCCCACTTAGCCATCAAAATGAAGCAGTCAGATTTTCAGAAGCTCCCAACAGCTCCCTTGGAGATCCTTTCTCCTGCATCTTTAGATTCTGGAGCAAGAGTTACTGCTGCCTCTTTTGTGCTTTATGAGAGTGTGTGTGGGGTGAAATGGACTGGTTCATTAGAATGCCTAAATCATGTTTGGGTTCATGTACAAGCCTGGCCCTGGCCAGCGATGTTGATAGTCATTTCTGATTCCCTGGCCAGTTCTTTGGAGAAGGTTTACGCAGCAATTCAGCTTTGCCTTGGAGTTGCTACACGGTGGGCAAAGGGTTCCATTGCAACACAGAGTTGCTTTTATAGGGGAAAAGCAGGAATCGAGATAATTCAGTAGTAGAGGGCAGGGGGGAGCAACAGGACTTAGAAGATCAAAGGAGTGGAGATGAGAGGACTGACTTTCAGCAAGAGGAGAACAGGGCTCGTTTTGCTGCCTCCTCACTGTAATTCATGGCTTGTTTTTGAGCCCTATCATGTGATTTCTTCCATGACAGGGGTGGGAGAGAACTTGGCTAAATTGTAAATGACTATTACTTCAAGCATTCCCAGGAAATATGTCCTTTCCCCATAGAGCCCATACATTATTTCCGTGTAGTTACAGGCCTTGCATTTCCTGGAACTATCATCCAGACCTTAATTCTCCTCACATGACATCCCTTTAAAATTGCGAAGCTCTCTTAATCAACCTTTATATCAGTGGCAAATTTGCAGTATGACCTAATTTGAAAGATGTCTCAAAGTGCTGACTCAAAGGGTTGTTGAATAAAGGCCAGTCACTGCTGCTGTGACACTAATGTGATGCAAACCAAAATCGAGTTACATCAGCTGAATGTTAGTTTGCAAAAAATATTAGTGATTGAAGGCAGTCGCTGGTTATCTTTTATTTATGCTTGAGGAGATTTATCCTTTTTGTGGTCTGAAATGCCTCTAAACCCAACTTCTGGAGGAGAGGCACGAAAAGACTCTTTAACGGTTGAAAAATCCCAGTCGGATATATACAATCTAAGCTGCATCATTTGCACTTCATAATCTCCTCTCTTTTACAGAGCAGGAGGCAGAGACATTATTTTAGAATTTTTATTAAAATATTTATACAGAAACAGATGAAAGTTCTCATCCTAATATGTCACTTTGTATTTTTCAGTTCTGTTCCAAGTCTTTCTCTTTCTCTCTCTCCCTCTCTCTCTCTCTCTCTCTCTCTCTCTCTCTCTCTCTTATTATTTCTCCCTTCGCTAACTGAAGTACAGCCGACACTCCTTCATTCTCTGGATAAGTAACCATCTTAAAATGAGCAGCAATTACTTTTGGGCTTATGAAAATAAAAAAGGAGAGAAGAGATTTGGACCAGAAAATTTATGGGATGGGGGTGTGGGGGTGAGTAAAGGTGCTCAAAAAAAGAAAATAAAACAAACAACCCCACCATAGTTTTATTTGACTCGTGACAAGAGTATGAATTACTGATTTTTTTTCCCTGGGATTTTCTGGGGGCATAGTTCTGATTTTTTTTTTTTCCTTTTCTTTAAGCTCTCTTTCTGTAGCTTCTCTTTTCCATATATTTTTTTTTCTTTAAAGAAACTTACTTGAGCTAGAACAATCTGTCTGGAGAGAAGCAGACAGCATCTCCTTTAGTTGGCTTGTCAAATATCGGCTGCTAATTAACACTCAGAAGAGTTATTTAAGAAACAACAGTCTAGGGAGGAACCAACTGAGCAGGAACTATATATATTTATATTTTGGGGGCTTGTTTTGGTTGTTTGTTTCTTTTTTAATTAAAATAAAAGAAATAATAATGCAAAACAGATATCTAATAGGTGCTAATAAAATGTCAATGACTTCATACTGAAGTGACTGAAAACACAGAAACAGGCAAAACAAGGGAGACAGGCCACTAATTTAAAATTTAGGGGGGCAATAAGTTTTTGATAGCAATGGGTTACTGTGCTAATGATTATTTAACTTGGGTTAAGTATCTATGGCCATGTAAAGTGCAGCTCCTTCTTGAAATGCGACAAGAGGCGTTTTGCCTCTGCAATATTCTATCCAAAGCTAGGGTAGGGGGACACGAAAGCAGGGAGATTATAAAACAGCAGTTATTGCATGACAGCACATTTCAAGTAGTTGTGAAGCAGAAGCTGCTGAAGTTCAAGGAGTACATTTTGATACTCCTATATTTTCCCTTCCACTCCTTCTTAGGAGCTGTTTTAGTGTGATTGTATTTACTGATGGTTGCAAGCAAAGGGGTGGGAATATGGCTCTGTTTTTACCTTGCTGGTTATTCTACTAATGCTTTTCATCCTTTATCTCGACTGTTGGTTTTTAAATGATTATCTTTTTTTTTTTGTTATTTAATTGTGTTATTATATTATTTTATGTTATACTACATTATATTTTTTCATGGTACAGCCTTTTCTTTCCTTTTACTTAACTTTTACATATTATAATTATATTTTTTTCTTTTCTTTTCTTCTTTTCTTTTCTTTCTTTTCTTTCTTTTCTTTTCTTTCTCTTTTCTTTTCTTTTCTTTTCTTTTCTTTTCTTTTCTTTTCTTTTCTTTTCTTTTCCCTTTCCCTATCTCCCTATCACCATGGTAGTGTACTGCAAGGTTTGAGGTTCATTTGTTTCTTTCCATCTTGGAAAGAGATCTGTATTGTTTATTCCAAAAAATACTTTTCTTTTTTTTTTTTCTTCAAGTGAAAGGCAATGCCTCTTCTAAGCAAGGAGAACAAGAAAAAAAGAAGTGAGGGATAAAATTTTAAAAGTTAAGAATAGCAATAAATGCTTGATTCCCTGCAAATGGTTTACAGACCTTTTTTAATTCCATCATTCTTCAACTACAGACTGTTGGTTGTTTTTTGTTCTTTATATATTTATTTCATCTTACTAAAGGGATTGCACTTGCTAAACTCCCCCATTTCAGGTTGATAGTGCTTTATGTGGTGGATTCCTCAGCAGGAGTATGTAAGTGCTGCCATTTGTGAATGTGGCCTTCAGCCCTCCTAGGATGGTGTAGGTAGGAATGCTTTAAACTTTATAATAGTTGCCTATGCGGAGCGGATGGTGAAGTAATGGCTAATGATCTGGAAGCAAGATGGGATTCAAAGACAAATACTCAACATGATCAGTACACATATATATCTAAAGAAAAAGAGTGTGGTTTTTTTTTCCTAAAAAAGGAGGGGGGGAAAAAAAAGCAATGAAAATTTATGACCTTAACATTCCTTCAGGGTCAAGCAATTTATCAAATTCTCTCACTTTCTGGTTTCAATTACACAGCTATTGTGGAAGGAACTTATTTTAGCAGGTTCATTTGCCTCAGTAGGGAATACAGGACTTTGGCCTAATGCTTCACCTTTAGTGCAGGCCATTTGAGCCTTAGAACAAATACCAATCATCACTCTTTGGGGGGGAAAGAGGAGGGGAAAAAAAAAAAAAAAAGAAAAGAAGAAATCTGCATCGGCATGGCCCTGTTGGAATGGGGTTTCTGTCAAGGTAAACGGTTGTCGGCAATGACTGTGGTAGAGGGGCGATAAATCCCATTTTATTGCTGAAAAATTCCAGCTTCTCTCCATGCCTGACAGCTCCTCACATTCTCGTACCCATTTGGGCAATTTCTGCACTATGTCCATCTGGTTCTTATTACCTCTCAACCTGCCAGTGTCTGATCCAGAAAAAGTGCAGGTCAAAAACAGGGGAAAGAAACCAAAGTGATGGACAAAACAGAAAAAGAGAGATTGAGGGACTGAGCTGTGCTCCCTCTTCCTCCCTGTCTCGCCAAAAAATCCCCACCAGGTTTAAAGGGAATAGATAAGTTTAAGGGAGGCTACTAGCTTAATTATGAAATTGCCAGCAATGTCCTTACAGTAGAAAATTAAGTAGATAATAATCAACAACTTCTAAGCCACCAAATACTTGATATTTATATTGGACACTGACTAAATGTGGCACCTGACTAAATAAAACTTTTCAGAAGAAATGGAAAAATTCAAGGCTCCAAACCCTCAATTGTCACAGTCCTGGTGTGCCTGTTGAGTCTTCAGCCTTTTCCACCACTGTTGGCATTCAGGAGGGTACAGTGTAACTCCAAATGATCATAGAATAGAATCAATAGAATCATAAAATGATAGAATGTTTTGGGTTGTAAGTGGACTTCAAGATCATCTAGTTTCAACCCCCCTACCATTGGCAAGGACACCACCTACTAGACCACTTTGGGATTGCTAACTTTTGCAGAAGAGCAGCCAAAGTAAAAATTTGAATTGTAATTGGAAAAAAAATCAAAGAAATAAAAGAGGAACTTTATGTGATAGAAAAGTAAACAGAAAGGAAAACCTGCATTTTCATGCAAGGCATTTGCACACTGCAGAATGCAGACCTACTTTAGGAAGGTTAGTTTCTTCTCAGACCTTCTCCTATAATAAAGAGTCAGATTGTTTGGTCAGTTTTCAAATGTAAAAGCCAAACAGGTCAGCCCAGGATAAGTGGACTCTTAGTAAGTTCTATTAAATGAAACCCAGCAAACAAACAAACAAACACAAAACAACACAGGATTGCTTTTGTTCTTCTCCCATTTAAAAACAGTACTGTATGGGCCCAGTAGTGATATTGGGAGATAAGCCTCAGTCTACCAACAAAACATCCTCCATCAAGGGAGGTCGGTGAATTTAGTTAAAATTTCTATATTTATTCTACCTGAAATACCTCAAATCTCACCCAAAGCAATGCCCACTGTATTTTCCCCCCCCAGTAGATCACTGTGTTTTATCTGTAGCCTTGTATTGGCTTGGCACAGGCAGCTTCTTCCCTCTCTTTCCTGAAGATGCAAGGGAAATGAAACTTGACATGCTGGAGCTGTCTCTTATCCTAAAGATGACTGAATTCCTAACAGGAGGAAATTTGGAGCATGCCCTACATTGTGCTTTGGTAGTCATTGGTAAGCAGGACTCTAGAGCATCCCATTTTGGCTGTCTCCTATACAGTAGGATACGCGAGAAGGTGTGATGATCTGATTTAGCACCAAGAGATCAGAAATTGTGGTTGTGGTGCTGTTGGGAATTACACCTCCACGGTTTGTAGGAACTTATTTGTTCACTGAAGCTTGAGCTGGGGCTCCAGCAGTGAATCAGCAGTTTCCAGTAAAGCTACAGCAACTTGTTGACATTGAACAAGAAGGCAGGACAGAAGATGAGTAGGATGTAAAAGGTGGGGGGGAGTTTAGGTTCTTGCTCTATGGGTTGTAGTGTGGTGGGCATCTGTTCCTTCTCTCTAGTATCAGGCAATAAATCAAGAAGAAATGGCCTGAAATTGTGCCATGGAATGTTTAGGTTGGATGTTAGAAAAAAAATAACATTACAGAAAAAATGGTCAGACATTGGAACAGGCTGCCCAGGGAGGTGGTGGAATCACCAACCTTAAAGTGTTTGAGAAACATGGGAAGTGACACCTTGGGACATGGTTTAATGGCGATGCTGGTGTTACGTTGGTGGCTGGACTCCATGATCTTAAAGGTCTTTACCAGCCAAAACAATTCTGTGAATCTATATCATAAAAATGAGACACTCATCTGTCCTTGCAATTTCTCCCTCCACTATGGTAAGTCCCTTTAAAAGAAGGATTAGGAGGGGGCTGTTAGGTTTAGGGGAAAATTCTTCCTGTCTGCTACCTTTTGGTGTCAGTAATGGCATTGCAAAATCTCACTGCCTACAGTTAGCATTTGCTTGTTTTTGTCACACATGATAGAATTTGGGGTCTTGTATTATTTTCCACATGCCTTTTTTCTTTATTCCTTGTTGAGGGGCACACATTATGCAGAATTATACACTAAGCTACACAGCATTATTTGTGCAGAATTCCCTATGCAGAGTTCTCTCCCAAGGCAGAATAGCATGGCTGAGGATACTTACCCAGGAAAACCTTTGCTGGATGAACAGCTATGACCCACCCCAGTCGATTTGCTTGTGAAGCCACCAAAAACAAAAGAGTCTGATGACAGGCGAAGCCCCATCTTGGACAAGAAAAAATATGTCAGCATGAAAATGGTTAATGGTGAGTATTATAGCTTCAAAAGAGCCCACTGGCTACCCAGTAAGGATGCCCTGCAATTGTTATACTCATCAGATGCAACTACTCCTCCTCAGCTAGCCCTAGGTTTCTCTGGCTAACAACAACAACAAAAAAAACCCAAAAAAAAAAAAAGAGGAATACTCTAATAAATCGGAAACATATGTTGCCAGACAAGACTAAGTGATATAAATAAAGAGTCAAGAGACATAGCCCCTTAAGAACAATGTGTAAAGATTTAAACTTTCAATGTATGGGTTTAGCTAGGAACATTCTAGGTGTAACTTGAAAGCAGTGTGCTGTTCATTTTTTATCATTCTTCCTTTTCTTTTTTTTTCTGTTGTTTTGTTGTTGTTGGGGTTTTTTTTCCCTTCTCTTCAGATTGCATTTTAAATCAAAATGTGCTCCACGACTGACTGCTTTGCAGCACTAGGGTAAGTTCCATTTTTCCACAACTTGAGAAAAAAAAACAAAACAAAATAAAACTGTAGAAATCTATGCCAGAAACGCACTTTTGGTTTAGGAAATAAACACAGTGTGGACAAGACAACCTTTTCTTTTTTTCCTTTCTGTGTTTCTTTCTTTTTATTTTTTCTTATTATTATTTCCCCCCCTTTCTCTTTCTCTCTCTCTTTCTTTCTTTCTTTTTCTTTCCCTCTTTCTTTCTCTCTTTCTTTTTCTTTCCATTTTTCTTTCCCTCTTTCTCTCTTTCTTTCTTTTCCTTTTTTCTCCTTTTCTGCCTTCTTTTCCTGTTTTCTTTTTTTCCTTTCTTTTCCTTCTTTTGTTTTTGTTTTCCTTCTTTTTTCATTTTCCTTCTTTTTCTTTTCCTTTCTGTTTTCCTTATTTTTACTTTTTTTTTTTTTTTTTGGTTAATACCAATATCTGAAATAATGCAAACAGAACTACCAGCAAGGAAGCAAATTCTTCATGAAAAGTGGCAAGTCTCCAAACTTGCAATAAATTAGCAGCAAGCAGCATTAAAAAAAAGAAAGCATAACCCAAAACCTGCTTTGAGCCTTGGCTGGATTTTTTTTTTTTTTTTTAATTGAGACAGCGTTTGAAAAACAGTATAAAGTAAATAGTTTTACAAAGCAACAATATAATCAATCTCTAAATGAGAAGATAAATCAAGGATTTCATTAACTGCTGGTAGCCAGTTTAAATTGTAGTCTTGTCCATAATGCCTATCTGTCTATGTATGTCCAAGTTATATTAAAAACCTTTAAATGGCTTTGTAATATCAGCTACATCTAGCTATTATAATAATTAATGATACTGTTTTATAAATCAATATATGTATTCTTGATAAATTCATATCCAGTTAATGGTGTAATTTGAATAAAAAATTAATGTAATAAAGGACATACTGGAATAGGCAGGAAATCTTTAAAGGTTAAGAGGCAAATTTGTCTAAATTCTTTTCTTTGTACCTATTTTTGGAGAAAGCTTCCATTGAAATTCAGATGATAGCAGGGCTGGCTCTTCAGATTGCACTCTCCCCATTAGTTTTGTATTAACAGCGCTCAGTGAGGTGGGTTTTATTTTTTTTTAACAGTCAAAAGAAAAGGGAAAAGCTCCTTTAGCAAAAAAATTGCTTCTCACCTTGCTGCAAAACTGCAGGCAGCAAGAGCAACAAAACTGCCAAAAGAATCACTCCAGTGTTTGGCCAGAAACAGAAATTATAAAGCAGTTTTTTGTTGTTGTTGTTTGTTTGATCGTTTTTTTAACCATTCCTTAGTGATTCTCTATTTGTATCGCTCCAAGGATATTTTCCTTATTTATGCAGTGTCACTAAAATAAAAATTAAAAAAAAAAAACAAAACCAAGAGTTAAGATCTGAATATTTAGTTGCAGGCATGAAGTTCATTGAGAGGAGCGCGGAAGCCCTGCAGACTGTTCAGTGTAATAAAAAGCTGTTCTTTATCTCTTGTTTTAAATACAGTTAATCCTGTTTATTCAGCAAACACATCTAAGAGCAACTTGGAGGAGGAAAAAAAAAATCTGGAAACTGCCTTCCCTCCCCTTCCATCTTAATATCTGCAGTGGTGAGAAACTGTGGCTCTGTTTCTTTGCATTTATTTATAGGCAGTAACCACAAAACATATCTCTAACAATAACAGGGGATTTTAATAGGCAATATTAATTGTCCTGCCCCTAACTTTTGATCTCCAATGTTTCAAACAAAAGCTAGCTGCCTGTTTATAGACCAAAATTTTGTTTGAAAAATATATTTTTTGAAAAGTGATGCAAAACACGAAGCTTTGTCATCCCTACTGACATGGTACAGAAATGTCATTTTAATCCAGTAGAGATTTTTTTTTCTTCTTCTTCTTTTTCTCCCTCCTGAACGTTGCTCTGCCTTATTTAGAGCAGCAGCTATCTGCGCGGTTTCTTTTGACACTGATGGGTATTTCAAACCCCTTACGGCAAGGGGAGGAAGGGAGAAAAAGGAATTTGCTGCCAGTCACTGTGGTGATCCAGCTCCACGAGCCATCGCTTATTCGCTAAAAGTTTACATTTCAAATGAGCTTGAAATTTCAAGGTGGGCTAGCTTGGTGCTGGGGCTGCACTTGGGAATGGAGGGGGAAAAGAGAGAGAGGAAGATTATGCCCCTACGTTGAAGGCTACTGGAGTGTTGGTGATAGAGCAGAGCCATTTGAAACGTATTTCGGTTTTCAATGCAAGGCTGCTTTCAGGAGGCTTAATTTAGGCTTTAATAGGAAGAAACATCGAACAGCAACTTACAGTAACATGCTGAAATACATTACACACCTTAAATACCTTAATTTGGAAACTCAGGTTGGGTTTTTTTTTTTCTGTTTTTCTTTTTTTCCCTCCCTCCTGGGATCACTAACATGTCTCTCCCCAGACAAAGCAAAGACAAGCCCCATCCTTAAAAATTATCTGCCTTACAGATCACATTCCCAGGCATGTTCCCTGCTTTTTATTACCGTGGATAACCTCTTAATGCTATTGCAATTTTGTACTTGTTAAGTGGACATCTTCCGTATATTTAACTGCAAACAAAGTGACTTCATTTCGGAGGGTGGGAGGAAGGAGAAATGCTTTGGGATAATTAGAAACATAAGTTTCTATCTTCTGTCATACCAGCCTATCAATTATTCAAAACCCTACTAAATTTAGATGTCTGTTCCTAAAACATTGTTTGCACTCGTTTCCCTGGGAAGATGGAGGCGGCTAATAATTTGGCTAAATTATGCGTTTGAACCCAACGGTTACAAATGAAAGACTCAGAATGCGGCAGATTTATTCACTGCTGCTGAAATTTCTCAGTGGCGATGATTTGGATCAGCTCCTTTGGGGAGCAAATCAAGGGGCAAGGCAGCGTCCGCAGGTATTTTACATGGACCAAATCACATCATTACAGCTAATAAAATGATGCGTAGGTGAATGGGTGGGATGTTTTCTTGATCAGATAGGGACTAGCTAGAGGGGGCTGAGAGCCTAAAAGCATCCCCCGAGGTGCTTGGTGTCCCAGGAAGTCCTTACCTAAGCATAAAGACCAATAAAAGGGAAGTTATTGCTATTGTAAGATGCGTTGCGAAGGATGCAGGATGGATGATGCTGGGTCAGGCTGGGTGTGATGTGCTCACCCCAAAACTGCACTTGGAGCATCCTTGCTGCAGCCTGGCTGCTGTCATAATGGAAATTATCCCCCTTCCTCACTGGCATCAGGGTGTGATTGGCAGCAAGTCTCCACCAAGCATGGACATCCTCTCATGTGAAATAGTTAACAGGATGAGAAGGGGGAATTTTGTTTTTTTTTTAATTTATATTTTTTCCTCCTCAATAGGCTCTGACGAATAATGCTGTCTCTTCCCAAAGCCTTGCTAGCCGCTGTCCTTTGCAGCAGCAAACAAACCTCCACTTTCTTTATCAGTGGCAGAACCTCCTTTCCTAAAGGAAACAATGTTTTTTGT
This sequence comes from Psilopogon haemacephalus, assembly GCA_013396835.1. Lineage (NCBI taxonomy): Eukaryota > Metazoa > Chordata > Aves > Piciformes > Megalaimidae > Psilopogon > Psilopogon haemacephalus. The sequence goes on from VWZI01004851.1 coordinate 211,344, forward strand.
GAAGATAATTTGGCTAATATTGCAATAGCTTAAGGGGGCAAAAAGCAGGTAGGAAAGGCATATCTTCAGCAACCTTGTTCACAGGGCACCACCAACTGCTGCACCAGGGAGGGGTTTGTTTCAGGAGAGCATGAGAGAAAGAGTTGAGAGAATTGCTGCTGACTATGAAAAAAAAAAAGAAAATAAAAAAGGAAATTCATCCATCAGAAACACCACCCTTTCTTTTGCAATGGCAGTTGGTAATAGCCAAAGCACCAATAGCCTTAGGGGAAAAAAAAAATCAAATCACAGAATCTCACATACACACACTCACACACACATATATATATAAATTTTTTAAAAATTGCATAGATAAAAATTAAATTATACTTAGAAAACAAAACATTTCAGGCAAACAGCAAACAAATTGCAGAAGCTCTTGTGTTGTTGTCTCTGTGCTCCATGCTATCTCTGAAGTAGTGCTGCTAAGGAACGTGTTCCTATTTTCACAATTCTGGCAGGCAAATGGGAATGGGGGTGGGGGGGGAACCCAAACAGAAACCAACCCAAAAAAACCAAAACAAAGGACGCAGGAGTGCTTTCATTTATTTTGATAATCCTCCTCCTGCTCCAGAGCGTTTTGCTGTCTTTGTCAAAGTGAATGACAACAATTTGGCCAACTCTCTCTGAGCTGCACTCAACAGTGACAGGCAAATTATCAGAGGCCCTGCACTCCTTATTATCAGAGGAGAAGTCATCAGGAGGACGTGCAGAGGATCCCTCTCCCCTGTCACTATTTGTCAGTGGGACAAGGGCCACTGCTATGGGTAGCTGACAGGTAATTTCAACAATAACAATTACTCCTATTACTGGTGTCATAAACAATTCGCCCAAGGCATGACAATAACAAAGCTTTATAATTCAATGCCATATAAATAAATGCCAGTGGGTAACAAGTAATTTAGCTCCAATCAGGCCTTGGCCCTGGCATTAATATTGTTATTGCAAGAAAATGGAAAATTGAAAAAATTCAATATGTTAATGAATTAAGAGGAGTTCAAAGGCCAACAGAGGGGAGGACTGATCTACGGTGGGAAGGGAGGGGTCGGGCAGTGGAGGGGAGGCAAGCAAAAGGCAAAACCCAAAAGCAAAAGAGACAAAATCATCCTTTCAGAACACAATACTTGTGTTCCTACAAGCTTATAACTAGGTTTTTATATAAAATGTGGTCTTGCTGTGCTGCCTTTCAGGTCAGGGCAAAATGCACGCAGGAACCTGAATCCCACCCCTTGCCTCCACTTTACCACACAGTGAACAAAATAAATGGGACTTAATGGCTTGGTTATAAACAGAATCAGATTTGAAATGTTATGCAAGACATAGATTTAACCAAGGTTAAAGGTTTATTTGCAACTCCCTTACTTTTTTGTTCACTTCTTTTAATCTCTTTTTAAACAAGCCCTGTTAAATCATTGATTCTTATTTATCAAGGAGAAGGGTTTTATTCTACTTTTTCTCTACCTAGATGTCCTTCACAGACCACAATCCCCTCAACCCTGTGATAAAAATGAGGATCAGCCAGAGTCCAATATCTCCAAGTCCAACTTCTTGATCAACCCAGTTTGCAATTTTACTTTTTGTCCAGCAAGACAATGTGGCATCAGGCTGACAGCAGTAAAAGAATTTGAAAATCTCTGATTAGGAGAGCTGTGCAGCAATTAACGCATGTCAAATTTCACTTCATCAAGTGCCACTCTAATTTTCCCACTAAAAATTAATGGACTTTTTTTTTTTTTTTTTGGTATGTGTGAGTGTGTGTGTCCCCTCAAGGCAGTGCTGATTCAAATCTGCTCAAGATGCAGCGTTGCACAGCTAAGTATCTTCTTGATTACAACCCGCCACACTTCTAACTGCTTTCATTCTTACTGCCACAGATACTTTGTCAACAGTCAAATTACGCCATGCTGATAACAATGCATAATGGTCTTCCTCAAAGGAGGCTCCTGTCTTGGAGCAGCCTTTCATAAAACCCCACCAGTCTCTGGGAAATAGATCTGGCTGAAAAAAAAAAAAAAAAAAAAAAAAAATTTTTTGGGTTTTGGGATCGTTTGAAATTGGGGGGGGTTTTTTTTTTTT
>VWZI01004851.1:217890-241005 GCA_013396835.1 Psilopogon haemacephalus
TAAGCTGAGCTGGGCTGAAGTCTCTGTGTCCCGGTGCTACGAGCTTGCTCATAGAAGGAAAGAAAATTTGGATGGAGCATTGCGAGCTAAAATTCTGGGTTTGATTACTGATGGCAGACATTAATTCATCATAATCATACACACACTTACATACACATACACACCCCCTTTATCCGCATCCTAAAACCTACAATGAATTTGCGTCATCTATATGGAGCTTTGGACCAACAGGTAATAAAATACAATAAAGTGTGCTTTATATCAGGACCAAAAGAAAAAAAAAAAAAACAGAAGAAAAAATCCCATTAATTATAGTTCATGACTACTCTAAACCAAATGTTCAAATAGTAGTTGGAAATGATGCATAAAATCTCAGCATGTTCTGATAGGTTATAGAGTCAGTGGTTTATTGCAATGTAAAACAAGCCACAGGAAGAGAGGGTGGTTTTGTTTACCATTTTCATCAGAGCTGTTCATCATGTTGATATACTTGTGCTATATTGTGACCCCTACATACGTTGCATTTCATTTATTTATTTTTCAGGTTGCTGCCGCTTTTGCTGGCTTTGCCTGGGAGAAGTCAAATCACTTTCCGGCCGCTTTGAAGTATGTCTCACCTGCTCTGAATTTCTGCCAACCAATAGATACGGACATAAGAAATATTTATTATCCCTCAGTCAGGTTTTCTTTTTACTTAATCTGAGGCAATTAGTACCTGAATAAACACAGACTAAGTAATCTACCTTCTCAAAAGGTAATTAGACTTGAAAAGCACTCTTCAGCTCTACCCAAGGAAAGCGCAGCTCTGATTAAAAAGCTTTAGAGATTTGCTTTCATGCCTATTCCCTTTCGCTCCAGAAAAAGCTTCCATAAAATTCTCATAACTTTTTATTTNTCTAATCTAATCGCTAATTCTTCAGCTTGGCCAAATAGTTAAAAATGTTAAGTGCTGCTTGCAATTCCTGCTGCCTCCCCCTCGTATCTGTCTCTGTTTATGGAATGGGCCCTGGTTTCCTCCTGCTCTTGTTCAGCTGTAGGTCTGCAGGTCAGGAGACTGTAAATACACACAGCGCTGCCCCAACCCATAAATCTGAGCAAAGGGCAGCCTTATATGTTCAGATAAGGGATGCAAAAAAGAAGGGAAGAAAGAAAGGGAGGCGGCAGAAAGGCAAAAAAAAAAAATCAAAATAAGAGAACAGGCAGACTGTGGTGAAGGAGACAAAATGTGAGGTGCCAGTAGGCGCTGGGGGTGAAGTTCTGTGGGGCAGTGGGAGGGGAGCTCTGGCTACTTCAAGGGATGTGCCATCAAGAGATGAATCTGAATTGCTCACCCTTCTCCCACTGCTTCTTGTTTATATATCAATCACTACAAAATATATTTTATTACCTTTGGAGCAACAAAATTAAACAAGAGATTTCAATGGCTTTCTCTCCTCCAGACCTTTGTTGATCTATTTTCTCTCCACCCCCAACCCCCCCAATTTATTTCCAGCACCTCCAAAGCTTTCAAGGGAAGAGTGTGCCCCCACCACCCCCGTTATTGCTTCTCAGTTCCAAGGTCTTAGAATAAATAACATCGTTATTACTCACTTCACCAATTTCCAAGAAGAAATATTGCTGCAGCAAATGCAAGCAGCACTAATATTTGCAAAGTGATAAATGGATTGTTACATACCTTGCCGTCTGTGTGGCCTCTAGCTATCCCCTGGCCAGCTACATCCCTCCTCGGGGCGGGAGGAAGGGTGCCTTTGAACTTAGCAGGGTCCAGACACTTAGTGCCTCACACCACAGCCTGCCCTCGGGCCCTTTCCCTCACCCTGGAATGGAGAGAGAATTTTTTAATGGTAGACCATGCCAGAGATGGTACCAGGAAGAGCAGGAGGCAGGTACCAGCACCAAGCAGCCAAGTAAAGATGTTTTGACAAGCTGGTTTGGTGGGGTTTGTTAGTGCTGGGTGCTGCAGAAAGAGGCATAAAAGGTTCACGATGTTCCAATGGCACAGTGGCTGTCCCGCTGCCCTCCCTGGCCTTCACCAGTTCTGACATCCCTGGTGCCACAGTGAAAGCCACCTTCTCCAGCTGCCAGCAGTATGAAAAGAGGACAGAAAAAGGCTTGTGGAGTAGAAAAATTGTTTTTCACACCACCCCCCACCCCCGCCCCTATTCTGACCCCCAAAATGTCCTCAAGTGACATGGGAACTGCAGTGAACACCTAAGGTACCAGCAGGTCCCGCTTTTGCTGGGACAGAATCCCAGGGCAGCCACAGGGTGGAGGCCATTAGCAGTTCTGAGTCAGCCAGCACAGCTGACCTGAGCTGGCTACAGCTGTATCCCAGACCACAAGCATCACACTCAGTGTAAAGTTTGCTGAGGAGAGCGGAGTTTCTGCTAGATCTTCTTGCCTGGACTTCCTTCTCACCTTGCTCTTCTTTCTCCTGCTCTGGAGGACTGAATTCTTGGACATCGTGACTACTGTACCTTTGCTGTACTGGGTATAACTTTGTATCTCTTGCACTGACACTTGTACCAGTTTGACTATTTAATTTAATCTAGTTCTACTTCAACCTATGGGTCTTCTCTCTTTTTCCTGATTCCTCTTCCTGATATTCCTGGGTGATAGAGTAACTGCCAGAGTCTAACCCAGATACAGGCTAAATGTAGACACAGGAGTAAAGATGCTGAGTAGAGTGAACACTGGAAATAGAGATTCCCAGCCAACATTTCCCTTGCTGTTGAGGGTGGTGAGACAGTGGAACAGGTTGCCTAGTGAGATGGTGGGTGTTCTTAAGGCCAGGCTGGATGGGGCTCTGAGCAACCTGATCTAGTGAGAGGTGTCCCTGTCCATGGCAAATGGATTTGAGCTAGATGATCCTTGAGGTCCCTTTCAGCCCTGACAATTCTGTGATTTTATGATAAAACTCATTAATTTGCATTAAATTCTCGGTAAACTTTCTTACCCAAAGCTGAGGTTAGAGAGGTGCTGAGGCAGGGACCAGTCTGCTGGTCTCCTTGCTTCAAACCTGGTGACTCCCTGCATTATTTCTGACTTTAAAATGAGGTGACAATTGGAAAATTCACACTGAATAATCAAAAGCAAATAAAACTGGATTTCTCCTTTTTAATGAGTGATTTTACATAGTTCTAGGATATGGTTTGGACACCTCAATTTTATTTAAAACAAAATCTCTAAATGAAATTATTCCTAGGATACAAGTCATGCTGTAAAACTCTCTCATTCTGTGGTAATTAAAATCAAAGTGAAATATTTTATACAGACCCACAAAGAAGAACCTGCTGAACCTTGCAGAATAGGGTTATTGGTTGACCTTGGTGATCCTGAAGATTTTTTCCAATCTGAATGTTTCTGTGATTCTGTGACATTTCTTAGACTAAGTCTGTTGTGTTTCCAGGCCATGGTTCACAGGATTGAGTCTGGGAGGGGTTGGTTGTGTGGTTTGCATTCCTTGACTGCAACAAGCACGTCCTTCTTAGGTTATCAAGGCACCAGAGGTGATGTAAAAGCTTGTTCTTCCTGTGTGGAGCAAAACTGAGCTGCTCTGGGATCATCATCCTCATTTGCTTAGTGCTGGTGTAGCATCACATGTGTGGCTGGGGGTACTAACAGGAGAAGAGGTGAAGGCATCCTTCATCAAGCCATCCTCCCTTGCCTTTTCTCTTTTTTACTTCTTATCAGGCTCGCAGAAGCCCTAGGAGACATCAGAGGGCACATGGAGGTTAAACACAACATCATCAGCATCTACATGGTGCCAGCTGAAAATGGAAGAACAAGAAGCATGCAAAGGTTTCAGCAACCTGGGCTGAAGATGTTGGCAGTGTTAATACATGGACAAGGTTGTGTTTAAAGGGATGGGAAAGATGGTTGTTTCCTAAGAGGTACCTTGATGCATAAAAGAAAGATCAGAACTCAGGTTCTCAGGAATAAAATCACTCAGAGGTATGACAGAGTTGGTCAGAAGAGGTGCCAAAAATATATCCAACAGTTTTTCCTCATATCCCATCTTACTTATTTTTTATAACATGACTTTTGGGACCATGGCTTTGTTCAGCCTTAAGAAGAGAAAGCTTAGGGGACACCTTATTACCATGTACCAGTACATTAAGGGTGGTTACTAAGAGGATGGAGACTCCCCATTTACAAGGAGCCTCGTGGAAAAAAACAAGGGGCAATGAGTACAAGTTACTCCTGGCCAGATTCCGATTGGACTCCAGAATAAAGTTTTTCACCATGAGAACAGTTAGACATTGGAATCATCTCCCAAGAGAGGTGGGGTTTCCCTTACACTGGACAGTTTTCAGGGTGCTGAGCCATCTCATTTCAAGTCTACTGTTACCTAGAAAGGCTGGCCCTGCATCTGGGTCAAAGCAATCCCAAGCACAAATACAGGTGATCCTTGGGGTGCCTTCTAACCTGGCATTCTGTGATTCCATTGCACTAAATTAAGAATAAAAAGGTCCACAGAATAAAGTGATAAAAACACATGAAATCTGGTGTTGTGGGGAGCTACCTACTAGTTGGGATCATCCACAAATCTCTCTAAATATTTACCAGTGCCTTTCCCTACTCTAGGAACAGGGCTGGGAATGCCTTGAGGTCATGTTTCCTTGATAAATTCCTGTTATGCAGGAAACTTTTTGAGAGCAATGTTGCTTGTGCTGCCCCTCTTTCAGCCCCAGGAAGCACACAGGTAAGAGGAAAAAATCAAAATAGTGATATACTAAACATCTACATTTCTATAAAACAAAAAAAAAAACAAAAAACCAAAACCAGGTCTTTGTTTTGTTTTATTTCTTTTTCACAAACCTCAAAAAAAACCCCAGACATGTCAAAGCAGATCTTATTTTATCCAGACCAGTTCATAAATCCCAAGTCATAAACCCAGGCTGCTGGATTTTGCATTTGGAGCACTGAAGAACCAATAGCTGAAAGATTTCTAAAATCCCAGGTAGCTGGAGTGCACCTTATTGGCTCCACATCTGAGAGGTGTCTGTCCTTCTCAGCCCAGCAAGCTACATGTATGGGACACATTGTCTGCAGGCAGCAGACCCCTCCATCTCCTATTGGCAGCCAGTGAGGGCTGGAATTTGGTCATTTGAAGTGGCTAGACCACATTTAAGGAGTTTTCTGCACAGACATGGGGACAGCCACAATCTGGGGATGTCAGGAACTTGCTGCTGCCTCCTGTAAAATTCTACCATGGCTAACATCCTAAATGCTTAGCTTGCATAGGAGACCTGATGATAAACAGCAGAACTATCCCAGCTGCCTTGAACACACATTGAATTTTTTTCTTTGTAATGTCATTGACTAGGAGTGACTGTTCAGTAAGGACTTCTTCACCATGAGGGCAGTGAGACACTGGAAGAGGTTGCCCAGGAGGTGCTGGAAGCCTCATCCCTGAAGGTTTTTAAGGCCAGGCTGGATGTGGCTCTGAGCAGCCTGATCTAGTGTGAGGTGCCCCTGCCTGTGTCAGGAGGCTTGGGACTAGACGATTCTTGAGGTCCCTTCCAGCCCTGACAATTCTATGATTTTGTGACTAGGTATCATTACCAGGGACAGCAGGTGATGATATTTAGAGAGGACCAGAATCAGTCCCCAGGCAAGAAAATAGTAGCTGAGATGCCTTGGACAAAGCATCAGCCGCAAACAATTCAGGTAGCAAAGCTGCACACTCCTGTACCCCAAAAAGCTCAGGGGGATGTGGTTTTCTTCCAATGGATGTTGCAAATGACACCATATGTACTGGGACAAATGCCCCCCAAACCAGATCCTTTAAAGACTGTATTTGTCTGCATACATAGGATGCTGAGAACTTGCTTAAAGCCTTCCCTCTGTTACTTTCCTCCATCCTTCCTTGATGACCTTGTTTGAGCCTAATATTTTTCCTCCAGACTTCTGATGACAGACTTTTTCAATATGCTTCTGTTGCATTAATAAAGAGACACATATATAAGTATAACCCACTTTTCTGCACTCAGGAAGTGTTCCTTCATAGCTGTAAGGATATTGACAAACACCTTTGTTACTGAGAAAAGAAATTATTTGCTTTATAGATTTACAGAATAATTTCAGCTGGAAAAGATCATCAGGTCGACCCATCAGCCCACCACCACCACGCCCACCACCACTAAATCATGGCCTGAAGTGCCGTGTTGACAGGGTCTTCTGAACCCCTCCAGGGATGGTGACTGCACCACTTCTTTGGACAGACTGTTCCAATGCCTGACCATTCTTGCAGTAAAGCATTTTCTTCTAATATCCAGCCTAAATCTTTCCTGGCACAACCTGTGGCCATGCATTCTTGTCCTATCACTTGATGGTAGGGAGAAGAGACCAACACCCATCCCACCACAATGTTCTTTCAGACAGTTGCAGAGCACAAGAAGGTCTCCCCTCAGGCTTCTTGTCTCCAGACTAAACAACCCCAGTTCCCTCAGCTGCTCCTCTGTTCTTCAGACCCTTCACCAGTTTTGATGCCCTTTGTACATGTTCCAGCAACTCAGCATCTTTCTTGTAGTGAAGGTCTCAAAACTGAACAAAGTATTTGAGATATGGCCTCACCAATGTTGAGTACAGGGGTGTGAAATATTTCTATTTCAGATATATTTACAGTTCAGCTATTTATATTCATGGGTTTGAATCTGTTAAGTTCAAGTGGAAAATCCTCATGGTGGGAAAGGATCAGCCTGAGATCTGCTCTGCTCATTTGAAGTTTTATTAGAACCAAACTCTGTTTATTGATTTCTATGTTTTGCTGCTGTTATTGTTTGCTTGCTTGTGTTAGTGGAAATGAAAACACTGTAAGGGTTTATACTTCCTCTGTGTTGTGAGCATCCCTGAGCCACTGAGCAGCCACTTTAAGCAAGCATCATGAGTAGCTTGGCTTGTACACCACTGCCTGACACCAGCACAACTTCTCCCCATCAAAATCCCTGGGTTCACTAGAAAGTTACTCATTTATGAGGTCAGACTAAATGAGATGCAAACAGACTGAAGCATTTACACAAGAACTATGTCAGACATGAGTCAGGAGAGGTTTTGTCTGGTTATTTTTGAAATCCAAATCTTTCCCAAGCCTATTAGAGGCTCTCATGAAGTACCCTTCCCTTTCTCAAGCAGAACATAGAATCATAGAATCATAGAATCATAGAATCATAGCATCAGTCAAGATTGCAAAGGACCACAAGGATCATCTAGTTCAAACCCCCCTGCCATGGGAAGGGACACCCTACCCTAGATCAGGCTGGACAGAGCCTCATCCAGCCTGGCCTTAAACACCTCTCTGGGCAACCCATTCCAGGTCCTCTCCACTCTCATGCTGAAGAACTTCCTCCTCATGTCCAGTCTGAATCTATGCAGCTTTCCTCCATTCCCCCATGTCCTGTCACTACCTGATAGCCTAAAAAGACCCTCCCCAGTTTTTCTTTAGGCCCCCTTCAGATACTGGAAGGCCACAATAAGGTCACCAGGAAACCTCTTCTTCTCCAGACTGATCAGCCCCAACTCTTTTAATCTGTCCTTATAGCAGAGGTGCTTCAGCCCTCTGATCATCCTCGTGGCCCTTCTCTGGACATGCTCCAGCATGTCCACATCCCTCTTGGAATAGGGGCTCCAGAACTGGATGCAGTACTCCAGGTGGGGTCTCACCAGGGTGGAGTAGAGGGGGAGAATCACCTCCTTCAACCTGCTGGCCACATTTCTGATACAGCCCAAGATCTGGTTGGCTTTCTGGGCTGCAAGTGCACACTGCTGGCTCATGTTGAGCTTCTCATCCACCAGTACCCCCAAGTCCCTCTCCTCAGGGCTGCTCTCCAACCAGTCACTGCCCAGCCTGGATTTGTGCTTGGGATTGACTCGACCCAGATGCAGGACCTTGCACTTGGCCTTGTTGAACCTCATGAAGTTGGCTTGTGCCCACCTCTCCAGCCTGTCCAGGTCCCTCTGGATGCCATCCCTGCCCTCCAGCATGTCTGCTGCACCACACAGCTTGGTGTCATCAGCAGACTTGCTGAGGGTGCACTCAATGCCTCTGTCCATGTTGCCCACAAAGATGCTGAACAAGACTGGTCCCAGGACTGATCCCTGAGGGACTCTGCTTGTCACTGGTCTCCACTTGGACATGGAACCGTTTGGGTGTAGCCATCAAGCCAGTCCTTTATCCATCTGGTGCTCCACCCATCAAACCCATGTTTCACCAGCTTGGAGACCAGGATGTGGTGCAGGACAGTGTCAAAGGCTTTGCTGGTAAATGACATCAGTTGCTCACCCCTCATCTATTAATGTTGTGACTTGTTCATAGAAGGCCACCAGGTTTGTCAGGCAGCATCTGCCCTTGGTGAAGCCATGCTGGGTGCACCNGTGAAGCCATGCTGGTTGCACCCAATCACCTCTTCTCTACTCTCCTGCCTCAGTAGTGTCTCCAGGGGGTTCTGCTCCATGATCTTACCAGGCACAGAGGTGAGACTGACTGGCCTGGAGTTCCCCGGCTCCTCTTTCCTACCCTTTTTGAAAATAGGAGTTATGTTTACCCTCTTCCAGTCAGTGGGGACTTCACCAGACTGCCAGGATTTTTGGAACATAATAGAGAGGGGTTTAGCAACCTCATCTGCCAGTTCTCTCAGTACCTGTGGGTGTATCCTGTCGGGACCCATGGACTTGAACACTTTCAGATTCTTCAGGTGATCACAAACCTGATCTTCACTTATGATGGGCAGCTCTTCCTTCCAGTCTCTGCTATTATCTTCCATGACTCCAAGAGTGTGGCTGGAGGACTTTGCAGTGAAGACTGAGGTAAAGAAGTTATTGAGAACCTCAGCCTTTTCCATGTCACTTGTGACCATTTCACCTGTTTCCTGTCTGAGGGGGTCCACACCTCCCCTAGTCTTCTTTTTACCACTAATATAACTGTAGAAATTCTTGGTGTTCCCTTTGACCTCCCTGGCTAGATTCAATTCAAACTGTGCCTTGGCTTTCCTAACCAGATCTCTGGCTCCTCGGGTAGCTTCCTTATATACCCCCATTCTAGCTGTCCTTTCTTCCACTCCTTGCAGAGTTTTTTCTTGTGTCACAGCGCGTCCAGGAGCTCCTTGCTCAGCCAGGCAGGCCTCCTGGCATTCTTCCCTGCTTTCCTCTTTGTTGGTCTACATTGCTCCTGGACACAGAGGAGGTGATCCTTGAATACTGTCCAGCTGTCCTGGGCCACTCTTCCCTTTAGGGCTTCATCCCATGATACTTTGGCCAGCAGATCCCTGAACTGGTCAAAGTCTGCACTCCTAAAGTCTAGGGTCATAAGCTCAGATAACATCCTCCTCATTGCCCTGAGGATCTTAAATTTAACTGTTTCATGGTCACTGCCGACAAGGCTGTCCCTGAGCCTCACATTTGTCACCAGCCCTTCCCTGTTGGTGAGAACAAGCTCCAGCACAGCACCTTTTCTTGTTGGTTCCTCTACCATTTGGAGGAGGAAGTTGCTGATGCCTTGATATGTTGTTCATCCAGCAGATGTCAGGGTGGTTGAAATCCCCCATGAGGACAAGGGCTTGTGACCTGGAGACCACTTCTATTTGCCTATGAAGGGCCTCATCTGCTTGGTTCTGCTGGTCAGGTGGCCTGTAGCAGACCCCTAGAGTAACATCACTCTCCCCTGTCTTCCCTTTAATTTTAATCCACACACTCTCAACCAGGTTTGAAGAGACCTCCAATATCATCCAGTCCAAGCTATCACCTAGCCCTGTACAATCAACTAGATCATGCCACTGAGTGCCCCATCCAGTCTTTTCTTGAACACCTCCAGTGATGGCAACTCTACCACCTCCCTGGGCAGCTCATTCCAATAGCAAATCACATACTTCTTTTAATCCTCAAACTCCCATGGACTTTATTTATGCCATGTTTCATAATTTCTTCCTTTTTCCTTGCTTTTTATCCCTCTTTCAGCTGGATTTGACTCATCATGAGCTCATGACTGTTGAGTGCGAAGCTGGGGATAGGGTTCAGAAAAGTTTTCTGGACCTGTCATTGCCCAGCCCATTCAGTTTCTGAGCTGCACTGTTAATAGTTTTAGTCTGGCTCCATTGGCCAGGTAGCCCTTTCCTCCCTCAGGATGGTGAATCTGCTACATTTTTTTTCTTTGACATCTCTGGCAACAGTTTTGGGTGCTCCACAGACGCTGATCTGGGGCTTTTCTATACATGCTCAGGTGCCCTGACTTTATCTGTGCTGTTCCTCTTGATATGCCAAGGTAGACTTCGCTGGTACCTCATCAAAGGTACTGGGCTAAACTGAATCCCTTTTCTTCTGATTCTGTTGCCATTTCATTAGTTAAAAATGCTGTACAAGGACTAGTATTGAGCTATAGAAATGAAAGGTCAATACATGAGCAGCACTTCATTTGTAAATAATATGGCTGTGTAATCAATTAGCACATTTTCACAGAAGACATATTCATCTGAAAACAAAGGATTGAGACATTTAGAGTCTGTACATCAGAGAAATCTTTAAATGTTAAATGTTCTTTAGCATGTGCTAAATAAAGGGTTTGGCAGAGTGAAAATGTAGTGCACGGCACCAGCATTCTAGGGAGAATCTTTAGGTCAAGCGATTTGTACCTTCAGAATCATTCTCCATAGCACTGTAAAGCCTCTGCTGGTAGCAGTGGATTATAATTGTAACAGGGGAAATACTGCTAAGAAAAAAAAAAGTCATCTGTGAAAAAAAAATGTGTATTTTAATAGGTGAGTCAGCCCTCTCCGCACTGCTATTTGCTTTCCATGATCACTGGGAAGAAAGTTTTCCTGCCTCTTTTCTTCCATACAAACAGGCTTCCATTGTGCCAGGGGAGGTTTAGATTGGATAGTAGAAAAAAAAAAATCTCTTTATGGAAAGGGTGGTTAGGCACAGGCAGGGAAACACTGCTTCAGGTAACACAGCATCCTGCTGACATCCACATAGGATTCCTTCCTCTTCTGTGGGCCACAATGAGAATCTCCATAGGTGGAGATCCCATGCACGACTTACAAACACCATTAAGAGAAACAAAAACAGACAATCTTTGACCTAACAGCAGCTTAGACTTTCTATGAAATTGAAAAGAAACACTCTTGACAGCTATATTACCTTCTACACTTGTTTGTTGAATTTGACAATGTAGTAATGGTAGGAAAAGGGAGATGAATGTAATTTTATTTTCATTTTTGCCTGTTTGCACTGGATTTGCTGTGTGTTGGTCTCATTCTTGTCCCAGATAATTACAGAATCACAATATGGAAGGAGTTGGTAGGGATCTCTGGAGATCACTGAGACCAACTTATTTGCCAAGGCAGGTTGATCTAAAGAAGGCCACATGGAAAAAAAATCCAAGCAGGTTTTGAGTGTCTCCAGAGATGGAGACTCCACCACCTTCAATTTAAGAGATTTCCAGCTTTTAAATTTTTATTGACTTTACCTTGGGACTCAATAGGGAAAAAACATACCCCCTCAACTCTCCCCACCCCCAGTTCTCACCATCTGGTCGATCTCATCCCATCATCCTCTGTTGCTCTTCTCTGTCCATCACTGGGTGAGAGAAGCATGGACTGAGGCTGCTGGGGTGAGCTCTACCAATGCACAGCCTTGCATGAGGGGAGGGTCTCCTCCCACTCCCCTCTGGCAGAGTACTTTCTCCCTTGCTCCCACACTTCCCACTGGCCTAGTGCCTAGGCCAGGAGAAAGCTAAAAACAACACCAAAACCCAAAGGAGAAGGAAAGGAAAAAGAACAATCCCTTCACCCCCACTTACAGTGGAAATCGTTTTCAGCAGGCTTCATGAGCCAAACAAGCTCCTGGGTGACTGGTGAGTATCCTTCCATGGTGGAAGGATGGGGGATGTCCATCATGGCATCACAGATAGCTTAAGATTGGCTCCTAAGTTTTGCCACACTTCCCTTCTCAGACATAATTTTTCCCCAAACAGAAAGACACCCTTGAGACAAGATCAGTGAGCAAAGCACCCTCCCAGCATTCTCCTCGCTGCCAGGTCATGGAAGCAAAGAGCCAAGACAAGCAACATCACCACCATTAAAGAGGACAGGGCAAGACAGTGTGTGGCTGGGCTTGATTGCCCTCTCTCTTCTGGCTGACACCATGGGTATATCACCTGCAATGGCAAAATCCTCATGAGAACCATTATGGGATTGGCACTGCTGAAGCAATGGCGGGCTGGTGAGGTGGCAAGTCAGAAGCTCCATCTGCAGCACAGCACATACGGATGTTAAGCTTGGAGGTATCCACTTCTTTCCACACAAAACTCTGCTTAAGGGTGAAGGGGAAAAAAATACCCCAAGCCAACTCCCAGAGTGATTCCCAAGGTAAACCTAAATATTTCCAGGTTTACTCAACCCTGTGGGTTCAGCGTATGCTGTAGCTGCTTAACCCAGAAGGCCCTTCAAAGTGCTCCCACAAGCATCTGTGCCAAAATAAATGTTCCTTCACCGTCAAGCAGGCATAAGAATGAAAGCCATAAGATGTGTGAGTAAGAGAAAAAAGAGCCCAAACAGGGAAACCCCTTTCTTCTGATTTGTAAACTCCTGGATGAGCAAGGCTGTTCTGCTCACTCTTATGTAATTAGTCTGCAGATACCCAAATACATGTCCGGCCATGGAAAGTGCTCTCTCCCTTTGACTCCAGCAAAACCCTTTTAAATTATCCTTTTAAGTTCCAAGGCTTTTTGAAATTACTGTTATCAATGCCAACTAAATGCTTTAGATCTTCCCCCTCCCCCCTTTTTTTGCCTGTCTTTAAATACTTCCCTTATTTTCATGCGGCCCAGTTTCTGCTGCACGTGGGAAATTTATCTAGCAAAGAGATCTGGTTTGCTTTAGCCTTTATGCCACATAGAGTTAGACACTTTAACCTTCTTTGTATTTACTTAGTTGCTTTAAAATGGTTTCTGTAACCCAGATACTTTCTTTTTCCATATACCTTGTTAAATATAATGCAGTAGCCCATATGTATCACACAGGTCAGACTTTCATTGCATCAGGCTCACCATAGCTATCTGGTAAATCATAAGTCACGTTTCCCCTAAAAATGTAAACCCAGGATTGTCAAGGATAGCTCAGATCAAGTTTGTGAGGGACCAGACAAGAAAAAAAAAGAAAGAAGAAACAACTAAGAAAGTTAAGATGATGAAAACATCAGATAGCCAGAAAATGATAGATCATCTAAAGCACCAGATCTGCATCATTTACGCTGGTAGGAGCACTACTGGATGGTCTTATTCTTGCAGTGCCCTTCAGTTGCTTTGAGGTGGGTTACATGAACATCATTCAGAGCATTTTCCCTGCTAGTCACACTGTTCCTGATACAGGCCAGGATGCCATTGGCTCTTCTGGCCACCTAGGCACACTGCTGGCTCATGTTCAGCCTACGATCTACCAGCATCCCCAGGTCCCTCTCTGCCTGGCTTCTCTCCAGCCACTCTGTCCCCAGCCTGCAGCACTGCCTGGGGTTGTTGTGACCAAAGTGTAGAACCCTACACTTAGCCTTGTTAAATCTCATCCCGTTGGCCTCTGCCCACCCAACCAGCCTTTCCAGGTCCCTCTGCAGGGCCCTCCTACCCTCCAGCATATCAACACCTGTTTATAGCTTGGTGTCATCTGCAAACTTACTGATGCTGGACTCAATCCCCTCATCTAGGTCATCAATAAAGATAATGATGTAGGACAGCTCTGGGGTATGCTGTTCCTCTTCAATGTTATAATTATTCAGATTTATTTATCTATCTATTTATTTCACCAATATGTTAGGGATTCTTTTTCATTTTTCTGGAAACTTTTTTTCTCCTTTAATTACAAGATGTCAGAATTCAGAAGAAAAACAACAAACCAGTGATGCCTGCTGTGCAGATAGAGATCTAGAGAAACTGCAGGTTAAGTATCTCCATCTGCCCTCAGGTTTTGTATTTCATCTGCAACAACCACTCTGGGCAGCCTGGTACAGTGCTCTGGCACTTTCACAGGGAAAAAAGCTTTTGCTTAAGTTCAAGTGAACCCCCTTGTGTTCTAGCTTGCACCCACTGCCCCTTGTCCTATCACTGGCCACCCCTGAGAAGAGCCCAGACCCATCCTTTTGACTTCCACTCTCTAGATACTTATATATGACTTGACAAAATCCCCTCTCAGTCTTCTCCTTTCCAGCCTAGAGAGCCTCTTCTTGTGAGAGAGATGCTCCAGTCCATTCAGCATCTCAATGGCCCTCCACTGGAATCTCTTGAATAGTTCTCTGTCCCTCTTGAACTGGAAAGCTGAGAATTGGATACAATACTTTAGATGTGATCTCACCAAACTGTAGGAGAGGGTCAAGGGACTTGCTGACCATACTTTTAATACACCCTCAGCCCAAAGAATAGAGAGATACTCACTCTTTCAAAGTCTTCAGAAGTGGCAGCTCCTATGAGCTGTATGTCTCTATTTCCCACATACCTACCTCCCCTCATTTTTGTGCTCAGAAAGTACCATGCTCTTCTATTTTGTGCATCCCTACTAAAAACAACAACAAAAAAAAACCCAAAAGGGGTTCTATGATGCAGAGTCTAACGCATTACTCCTTTACAATATATAAGAATCTGAGGTTAATTAAAAAAATCAACTTTTTTTTTCCCTACTAAAAGGAAATTTTTAATATCGAAAGACACAAAGGTAATACTTACTATATTGTAGCTTCAATCTTTTTTTTCCTACACTTTTTTTTTTTTTTTTCCCTGAGCCAACAATGGTGAAAAGATGTGATTTTTGCAAGCAAATAGGAAGAAAAAGCCTGAACGCACCCTGGGAACATGTTTAAGAAGTTGATTTATGTTACATGCTGAGCCTTACACCTGCAGTTCAAGCAAAACTCAACTTTGCCGCCCCACAGAGTCTAGTTTATTAGGTATCAAGGAGTCACAAGAAGCCATGTAATTAAAACTGTAATTAACTGGAAAAGGAAAGTGCCACTTGAGTTTTGAGAGGCTGTCAATTTTATTTCCACTACACTTCTCCTTGTGCTTCTTTTGTCTATAGAGTGGATTTTTTTCCCCCCTCATCATTATAAGGAAAAACAAAATTGGGTTTTGTTTGACTTTTTTTTTTTTTTCTTCACTTCTTCTTTTTATTAATTAAAGAAGCCACCTAATTCCCTTCTACCTTTGCTCTCGGGAAAAATAAGCCCCGACCAAAACCAATCCACTTAAGTGTGAGCTCAGATGAAGGTTTCTCACAGTGGCATTTGCAGCAGTGTTTGTCAACAGGTGTCAAGAGTGGTCCAGGCAGAAAAAAAAACCCAACCTAAAATGTCCTACTGGGGAAGAGTCATTTTAGTTCAAAGTCCATTTTAACAAAACATAATCAATGCTGTTTAAAAAGGGGATTGGCAGTACCTTGTTAAAATGCATGACCTTACAGCAGAGGGGAAAGACAAGTACTGGGTGTCCCTGGATCCGGCACGTCCCACCAAAGGCTGCCAGATCCCACTGTAGACCACCATGATATTTTTGCAGTTAGGACAAGGCCATATAGTGCAAGATAAAAACGTCTGGAAGAAATATGAGGCAATGATGGGATGAACCAGAGGAACTAGAAGCAAAAAATGGGTCCAGTTCTCTGGCTAAAAAAGGTAAATCTTCTGAAGATGTGGGACAGGATCACAGGATCACAGGGTGTCAGGGGTTGGAAGAGACCCAAGGATATCATCAAGTCCAACTCCTCTGCCAGAGCAGGACCATGATCTAGATCTGGTCACACAGAAACACATCCAGAGAGGCCTTGAAATTCTTCAGAGAAGGAGATGCCACAGCAATCTCTGGGGAGCCTGTTCCAGTGCTCTGGGACCCTTACAGTAAAGAAGTTCCCTCTTGTGTTGAAGTGGAACCTCCTGTGCTGCAGGTCCTCCCTCTGCCTTGTATTTTCATTAGGAGGAAATTCCTTGGGGATCAGAAAGTGGTGACAGAAGAAAGGGAATTATTTAATAAGGTTTAACGAAGGAAAGATTTAGGTAAATTTATAGAATCACAGAATTGCTTCAGTTGGGAAAGACTTCTAAGATGATTGAGCCCAACCACCAACCCAATACCACTATGGCCACTACACTATGTTGTGAGATTCCATGTCTACACGTTTTTTTTTTAACAACTCCTTAGGATGGTGACTCCACCACCTTGCTGGGCAGCCTGTTCCAATGCCTGACCAACTTGGTGCAGGAAATAAAAGTCACAGTAAAATGTAGTTAAAGAGTAATTACTTAAATGCGTAGAATGATAGGATCTACATAAATACAGATATGATTTTTTTTATAGATGAGATGTTTGTCTTAGACCAGTGTATGAAAGGGGGAATGGCATCTTCCTTCTCAATTCGGCAAGCAACAAAAACCTATCAAGTGAAGTTCCCTTGAAAAGCGGAAAAATGAAACCTGGAATGGCACTGGAATACCTTTTGTTATATGTTATTCCAGTTGGGTTTTTTTCCCCCACCCCACCTTAATAATTTGTAGCCTTTCCCCTCTCAAAACAGCCCCAGTTTGCAAGGCAGAGGTCTTGGGACCTGGTTTTCAAGGTAGCTCTCAATCAGCACTAATTCGGGGAAAGGAGCCAGAGGTACCCACAGCAGATGACACACAGGGCTCAGCTTCTTATTCAGCTACAAGTCAGCAGGGCCACCCCCTGACCATCTGTGGTCTATAAATTACAGTAACACCATCACACGCTGCTTGTAAATCACCAATGAACAGGCTTTAGCTTATGACACACTACATGAACCCTGTTGGATATTCCAATAAACTTCCATAAACCATCTGATATAAAGTCTGGATTATGTTTCCTTTGAGAGGCAGAGAACAACCTGGACTTTTCTGCACTTGCACAAACATCTTATGTGTGAAAGGAAGATGGGTCCTGAGCTGTCTTTTGTGTTTATGCACCATGTTTTCACATGAAAGACAATTTTTTTTTTCTCCCCCACCATCACTATTATATAGTTCACTTTTCAAGAGTACTTCAGCCTTGAGGTAAAGAGGTTCATTGCTCTCCCATGAGAAAAACAAGCCACCACCACTCATTTGAAAATGAGCTGCCCAGGGAGGTGGTTGAGTCTCCAACTCTGAATGTATATAAGGGTCATTTGGATGTGGTTCTTAGGGATATGGTTTAAGGTGAATCTTGTAGAGTAGGATTATGGGTTGGACTTGGTGATTCTGAGGGTCTTGTCCAACTTGGATGTTTCTGTGATTCTGTGAAAAATGCAATTGAACATGAACTTGCAGGACCTGTCCTCCATCCTTCCTGTACTGCGCACAGGCTGATAATGGCAGAGGGTTATTCACTTCCTTTGCTTTTGGAGGAGCAAGACCCAACCCATGATGTCAAGCCAGCCATACTCTCTACAGAACTGAAGGAGTAGAGCTGAGGTTTGCTACCTCTAGGAGAGACCATTCCATAAGGGCTCCTGACTTGTTTTTTTTTCTTCATGTGAGGTGACTCCTTTACAGCAGTCTGGCAACAGGGTGGAAAGCTCCGTGGTCTGACACATCATCAGACACTCCTGGAAATGCATTCCTGCCACTTAACTTGGTTTGGATAGCTCTTACCTGCTGTGAGGCCCTGTCTGCAAGGAGATACTATGAACAAAAATCTTGGCATGTGGTCATGTTCTCCTCAGTATGTAGCTGATTGGGGAAAGAGATGTTCCACTGAGAAACTTGGCATTTGGCTTCAAACTTTCTCCTAAGACTCATCAAAGGACCACTTTTGTAATTAGATTAGTAAGTGCTATGTCTAGCCTGTCATCTGGGGAAAAAAACAACATGCAAACACACCCCGTAAAACAAGTTCTTCAGATGGTGGGGGCTATGCCAAGCAAGCAATGTGATCAGTGCTATCAGTCCAGCTTTTTGCTGACCACGAACAAGTGTGGGCTGGCACACAGGCAGTCAGCACTGGCTGAGTCATGACTCCTTGGCAAGTTCCATAAACCAGTCTGAAATCCTGACCCACCTCAAAAGGCAGTGGGAGCCTTGCAGTCATTTTACTCATGCAGAGCACAAGCCTCCAAAAGCAACATTATTTTTATCTAGGTTTCTTAAGGCTACAGGGTTGGCTTCTCATCACGATCTGCACTGGAGGTGTGGGTGTTGATGAGGCATGTCTGCCTCAGTGCATACTTTTAAACCTGTTGGGTGACTGCAGTCAAACTGGGCAGATGTCCCCACCTCATGGAAACAGGGAACCAAGTTAACCATGTCTGCCTTCCCTTGTAACAACGGAATGGGCTCAACTGCCTGTAGACATCAGAGAATCTACACCTGCAAAAGCAATCCAAGGGAAAATATCCTCTCCTGCTCCCTCTGGTCATGAGCATCCAGCCAATTAATGCTTATTAATAGTGCCTTTTTAAAAAATTACAGCACTTCTTCTGGGCTCTAGTCAAAATCAGAGAATTATGGAATGGTAGGGATTGGAAGGGACCTCCAAAGACCATCTACTCACAGGAACATATCCAGGTGGTTTTGGAATGCCTTTAGAGAACGAGACTTCACCTCTCTGGGCAGCCTGTCTCAGTGCTCTGCCACCCTGGAAGTGGAGAATTTTCCCCTTATGTTTACCTGGAACGTCCTAGGTTCTAGTTTGTGTTCATTACCCTTTGTCCTGTCACAGGACATCACTGAGAAGAGTCTGACTCCATCTTCTTGACATTCACCCTTTAGATACTGATCAGCATTTCTCCTCCTCCTCTAATTTACCCTGCTGACTCTTCACCTGGAATATTGTGTTCAGTTTTGGGCTCCCCAGTTCAGGAGGGATCTACTCAAAAGAGTCCAAGGGAGGGCTACAAAGATGGTTAGGGGGCTGGAGCATTGCCCTGTGATGAGAGGCTGAGGGACCTTGGGCAGTTTGGTCTGGTGAAGAGGAGACTTAGAGGGGATCTAATCGATGTCTATAAATATCTGAGGGCTGGGGGTCAAGAGGGAGGGGACATTCTTCTCAGTTGTGCTCTCTGATAGGTTAAGGGGAAATGGGTTTAAACTACAGCACAGGAAGTTCCACCTCAACATGAGGAAGAACTTCTTTACTGTAAGGGTCCCAGAGCACTGGAACAGGCTGCCCAGAGAAGCTGTGGAGTCTCCTTCTCTCTGGAGACTTCCCAGCCCTGTCTGGATGTGTTTCCATAAGACCTGTGCTGTATTCTATGGTCCTGCTCTGGCAGAGGGGTTGGACTTGATAGAGGATATCTGTTGAAGGTCCCTTCCAACTCCTAACATCCTGTGATCCTGTGAACATTAACCTCCCCTCAGACTCCTCCAGGATAAACAGCCCCAGCTCTCTCACTCTTTCCTTATAAGGTGGACATTTCAGTTCTTTCATCATCTTAGTGGCTCTCTGCTGGACTCTATCTAGTAGTTCCTTGTCCTTCTTGAACTGGGAGGCATGGAAATGAATGCAGTATTCCAGATGAGGCCTCACCAGGGCCTTGCTTAAGAGAAACATGCCAGAGAAAACCTAGTCTAACTAGAAAACAGAGATCAAAGCAGAGAGCGTGTCCTCCAGAGGTGCCAGGACCACTAGCATTGCATGATCCCAGTGTTACCCAGCAAGACTGCACCTGACACATTTTGAACAATCTCAGAAACAATTCTTAGCTCACCAGAAATGCACACTCAAAGCATTTATTCAATCTAGATTGAGTCTGTTGAGTTTGTTTACTTTCAGGAAAAACAGCGAGTAGGATTATTGAATTGCTGTGTTTGGAAAAGCCCCTTAAGATCATCAAGCTCAACCAATATCTAACTCTACCAAGTTTGATGCTAAATCGTGTTCCTCAGCACCACATCTCTGTATTTTATAAACAGGGATGGGGATTCATCCACCTCATCGGGGAGCCTGTTTTGGTGGCTCAGAACCCTTTCAGTCAAGCAGATTCTTCTAATCTCCAACCTAAACCTCCCCTCATGGAACTTGAGGCCATTTCTTCTCACCTGGTAAAGAACAACCCCAGGTATCAGTATCGGTTGGGGATTGACTTGCTGGAAAGTGGTGAAAGGGAAAAGTATTTGCAGGTCCTAGTTGATGGGAAGCTGACCATGAGCCAGCAATGTGCACTTGTGACCAGGAGGGACAATGACATTCTGGGGTGTATTAGAAGGGCTGTGGCTAGTAGGTCAAAGGAGGTTCTCTTTCACCTCTACTCCACCCTGGTGAGGCTGCATCTGGAGTACTGTGTCCAGTTCTGGGGCTCCCAGTTCAAGGAAGACATAGAACTGCTTGAAAGAGTCAAGCACAGAGCCACAAAGTTGGCTGAGGAGGGGAGATGGTGCTCTTCAGCTTGGAGAGGAGGAGACTGAGAGATGACTTCACTCATGTTTATAAAGATGTAAGGGGTGAGTGCCAAAGGATGGAGCCAGGCTATGCTGGGTGATGCCCAATGACAGGGAAAGGGGCAATGGGTGAAAGTTGAGGCATAGGAAATTTCATGTAAATATGTGGAGGAATTTTTTTCCCCTATGAGGGTAACAGAGCACTGAACAGGCTGCCCACGGGAGTTGTGTAGTCTGCCTCTCTGGAGATATTAAAAACTCACTTGGGTGCATTCCTGTGTGATCTGGTCTAGGTGATTCTGCCCTGGAAGGTGGGTTTAACAGGATTATCTTTTGAGGTCTCTTCCAGCCCCTGACATTCTGTGATTCTGTTATTCTATGATCATAGAATGCACTGCATTGGAAGGGATTTCCAGAGGTCATATGGTCCAACAAACCTGCAGTAAGCAGGAACATCCCCAACTAGATTAAGAATAACAAGTTTTTAATGTGATCATACAGTTCCACTATGACCGATCACAGATAGAACTTTCAGCAACATTTAGATACATCATGCTATCCTATAAGTAGTGTGGTCAGAAGGCTAAGGGAGGTTGTCCTCCCCTTTTCTCTGCCCTGGCGACGCCACATCTGGAATACTGCATCCAGTTTTGAGTTTCCTGGTGAAAGAATGACAGGGATGGGCTGCAGAGGGTACAGAAAAGGGCTACAAAGATGACGAGAAGACTTGAACACCTCCTGTATTAGGAAAGACAGAGAAAATTTGGGCTTTTTAGTCAGGAGAAAAGAAGACTGAGATCTCATTAATGCTTATAAATACTTGAAGGATTTGTGCCAGGAGGATTAGGACAGACTTCTTCCAGTGGTGTACTGTGACAGTGCAAAAGGTAGCAGGCACAAACTTGAACATAGGAAGTTCCATCTAAACATGAGGAGGAACTTCTTTTATTTAACATTGATGGAGCACTGGAACAGGCTGCCCAAAGAATTGGTGGAATTTCCATCTATGGAGACATTCAAAACCCACTTGCACACCTTCCTGCATGACCTTTTTTAGATGAATCTGTCTTGGCAGGGAGGTTGGACTTGATGATCTCCAGAGGTTCACCCCAGCTCCTACCTTTCTGTGATTCTGTGGTTCTGTGATCCTGCGATCCTGTGCAATTAGTGGAGCCAAGCCTGGAATTTGAGGGATTTATTGATACTGGCAGAAACTTCTGCAAATAACCTGGGGAATTTTATGACACACCTTTTATCTTGCTGGGTTTCTTTCCTTACCACACCCCACACCCCCACCCTTTTTGTTTCTTTTTTCTAGCTAACATGAATAAATTAATTCAGAAACTTTACCAGACAATGGCAAATGCAGCTGGAAATCCTCAGCAGAAAGTCTGAAGGAAGTACCAGCTTGGAGAAAGAGCCTCCAAGGGGATTGCTTTTGTGGTCTGCAGTGAAAAAAACAAACAAACAAATGAAAACAGAAAGGGAAAAAAAAAAAAAAAGGCAAAAGTAGGCTATGGGCAAAGCAAGCCCTAATTTTTCAGCAAAATCCCATGCCAGTTCGTTAGCTTCTGCTCAAACACAGGGTAGGCTGTCAGCACTGGAATGTTGCACATTGGTCCAGACCAGGCACAGCTTATGCAGAGGTTACACGTATTTTATAATGACAGCTGACATACTTGGGAAAATCCACACAGCCCTTTGCTGGAGGAATGAAGCTGTCAACACTCTCATCATGGGAAAGGTGCTGGTTCATTTGGTGGCCAAGGAGAAGAGCTGAGTCTCAGTATTGTGGTGCATGTTCCTCACATTCTGCAATCATGACAAGTGCAAAATTTGGCCATCAATCTACAGATTGTAGATTGATACATCTACAGATGTATTTAAAATTTATGGGCTAATGAGGACAAGAAGAATCCCATCATCTTGCTAAGAAAGGGTTGCTGTGCCCAATGTCTGCAGAGTGTCAGCACACAGTTACAGCAGCCAAAGCACCAGAGGACTTATTTAGTTGTTACCAAGATTTATCTAAGTGGGTTAGTGGAGAAGACTGGCAGGTGTTCCCTCTTACTTGATCTTCACCTTCCTGCGTAGTTTCTCTAAATATTGTAAATCCCTTGAGCAAGCATTGGAACAGGCTGCCCAGGAAACTGGTGGAGTCACCATGCCTGGAGGTTTTAAAAAAAGCCTGGAGACATGACTTCTGGATGTGGTTTAGTGGGCATAGTGGTGTTTGGTATGATAGTTGGAGTTGACGATCTTTGAGGTCTTTTCCAACCTTGATGATTCTACAAAATGCCCACAACAACTTTCCTTGAAATAATGAAGAGACAGATTTAAAGGAAAAAGCTCCATGCCAAGACCTGTTCTTCAGAGGTCCCCAGAATCTCCCAGTTCCTGTTGACTTCAGAGCAGTGTGCAGCTTGAGGTTTTGCTCCTTCCTCAACAGAAACTTTCAAAACTCGTGATTTCTTGCATGAGTCAGTGTTTTTATGTAATCCCAGCTTGCATTCCTGCAACCCCCTCCTGAGCTCAGAGCACTCTGACAGCCAGCCTCATATTCTTCATCCTCACCAGCTGTCAACTCTGGTAGTGGTTCAACAAGATTCTCACCCTGCTCATGGGTGTTTTCAGGGCCCTGGCATGACTCTTCCAGGCATTGTGGAGACCAAGGCTGGAAGAAAGCTTGGCCAAAGAAATTTCTTCTCCACTTGAAAGATCCTTCCCTTCCCTTCCCTTCCCTTCCCTTCCCTTTCCTTTCCTTTCCTTTCCTTT
>VWZI01004852.1:1400-16447 GCA_013396835.1 Psilopogon haemacephalus
GAGGAGACCTTATAGCAGCCTACCAGTATCTGAGGGGGGCCTACAGGAGGGCTGGAGAGGGACTGTTCACAAGGTCTTGTAATGGCCGGATGAGGGGGAATGGGTTCAAATTGGCGGAGGTGATATTTGAATGGGATGTTAGGAAGAAATTCTTCACAGTGAGGGTGGTGAGGCACTGGAACAGGTTGCCCAGGGAGGTTGTGTCTGCTCCCTCCCTGGATGTGTTCAAGGCCAGGCTGGATGAGGTCTTGAGCGACCTGATCTAGTGGGAGGTGTCCCTGCCTATGGTGGGGGGTTGGAACTGGATGATCTTTAAGGTTTCTTCCAACCTAAACCATTCTATAATTCTATAATAATGAATTACTTTATGTAGCCACTGACACTATAACTGGTTTGGAAGTATTACCCAAATCGGAATAATTTTAAAGATTAACATTAACCTTATTTAAGGATGAAAAGGTCTCTGGTTTTATTTAGCAACTTATTGTGGGGTTAATGTTAATTTAAAAGCTAGAAATGTCACCAGGTGATTTTAATCCATTCCTGGCAAGGGCTTAACAAGGGTGAGACCATCTCATCAGCTCTGATACTCTTCTTGCTAATAGCAGTGCTGTGGTAAGTGACACCAAAGATGAGAAGGCAATCTCCTCCATAACTGCTCGTGTACAGAATACTCTTCAGAACCATGACACCAGTACAAATCACATCCTGCACAACTGTGAAAAGGCAGACATCAGAACACAGGCTACAGTTTTAGTTACATCACCTACCCCTACAGGCATGAGACCTCTTGACTTGTCTATCACACCTCAAGAAGAAAGGCCTGAGTTTGACCTTCCCTACGACAGCAGCTGCTGAAAAGTCCTTCTTCTTGGTGGCAAGAAAAGTATATTATATGGAAGGAAGATGCAAGAGTGGCATCCTAATTTTAGCTCTTTTAAATAAATTATCTATCACCTCCAAAAGAAAGCATCTTTCTTTTTTTTTTTTTTTTTCCCCAGAGAACAGTTCCATGAGGAGCCTGAGCAGTGTCTGAGGCTTGAGTGTGCTTGATCATAGAATCATAGAATGGTTTGGGTTGGAAGGTACCTCAAAGATCATCCAGTTCCAAACCCCCCACCACAGGCAGGGACACCTTCCACTACAACAGGTCACTGAAGGCCTTATCTAACCTAGCTTTGAACACATCCAGGGAGGGAGCAGCCACAACCTCCCTGGGCAAGCTGTTCCAGTGTTTCACCACTCTCACTGTAAAGAACTCCCTCCTAATATCCCATTTAAATCTCCCCTCTTCCAGTTTGAACCCATTACCCCTCATCCTGTCATTACAAGACCTTGTGAACAGTCCCTTCCCAGCCTTCCTGTAGGTCTCTTTCAGATACTGGAAGTCTACTACAAGGTCTCCTCAAAGTCTTCTCTTCTCCAGGCTGAAGAGCCCCAACTCTCATAGCCTGTCCTCATAGCAGAGCTGCTCCAGCCCTCTGAGTATCTTCGTGGCCCTCCTCTGGACTTGCTCCAACAGTTCCATGTCATTCTTGTGTTGGGGGCTCCAGAACTGCACACAGTACTCCAGGTGGGGTCTGACGAGAGCAGAATAAAGGGCGAGAACACCTTCCCTTGCCCTGCTGGCCACGCTGCTCTTGATGCAGCCCAGCACAGTTGCTATCTAGGCTGCATGCACACACTTCTGGCTCATGTTGAACTTTTCATCATCCAGACCCCCAGGTCCTTTTCCTCAGGGCTGCTCTCCAGCCATTTGCCACCCAGCCTGGATTTGTGCTTAGGATTGTGCCAACCCAGATGCAGGACCTTACACTTGACCTTGTTGAACTTCATGAGATTGGCCTGGTCCCACCTCTCCAGCCTGTCCAGGTCCCTCTGGATTCCATCCCTGCCCTCTAGCAGGGACTGTGCCACACAGCTTGGTGTCATCTGCAAACTTGCTGAGGGTGCACTCGATTCCTCTGTCCACATTGCTGACAAAGATGATCCCAGCACTGACCCCTGAGGGATGCCACTTGTCACTGGTCTCCAGATGGACATTGTGCCCTTGATCACCACTCTCTGTGTGTGATCATCCCACCAATTCCTTATCCAGCGAGTTGTCCACCCATCAAGTCCATGTTTTTCCAGCTTGGTGACCAGTATGTCATGTGGAACAGAGTCAAAGGCCTTACTCAGGTCTAGGTAGATGACATCAGTTGCCCTTCCCTTGTCCACTGCTGCTGTGACTTTATCATAGAAAGCCACCAAATTTGTTAGGCATGATTTGCCCTTGGTGAACCCATGCTAGTTACCACCAATGATCTCTTCTCTGCTTTCCATCTGCCTTAGCAGAGCCTTGAGGAGGATCTGCTCCATGATCTTGCCAGGCACAGAGGTGAGACTGACTGGTCTGTAGTTCCTGGGGTCATCTTTTTTTCCTTTCTTGAAGATGGGCATTATGTTTGCCATTTTCCAGTCAGCAGGAACTTCAGCAGTTTGCCATGACCTTTCAAATATGACAGATACTGGTTTAGTAATGATAAGAAAGGGGAGTGGGGCATAAATACCACAGCAGGCAGCCGAGACAATTAGCAGCAATCCTCTGCTTGAAAATTGGATGTGTTCTACAACATTTTCCTAGAAACTCTGAACTGACAGTACTTGGTTTGTTTTAAAACTAATTTGGTTAGAATATACAGAATTGGAATAGACAGCCCAGAAGACAGCTTATTCTGTGTTTCCAATTGGTGATCTCAAGAACCCTAACAATAAGCAACAATTAACGACTCCAAGGACCCTGAAATATACATAAGAATAATCCTCATTTTATAGAAGAGGAAACTCAGGCACAGAACAGTTTGGTGACTGCTAGGGTCAGAGTGTAGCAATGCTATCTATCTCTTCTGTCAATCTCTGCTGCCCTTTCCCACAGTATATGATCTTCTGTCAAGAATTAATAACAATATTACAACAGGCCATAAGTCTAAATCCACTCTTTCATTTCCCCAGACAGGGTTTATCTAACTTATTTTCTTTTCTCACTCCTCATTCTGACCTTTTCTGCTTTCATTTTCTTCATTGCTGCTTTAAGCTGTGTATATGGTGAGAATAACAGGGTTAAAACAACATTTTATACTTTATCCTGACAGCCGTAAAAGTTGTGATCGTTCTCAACTGTTTCAGCAAGGAGATCAAGTCTTCTACATCTTATACTGTTGTGAGAATTACCCATGAGGTTAGGAGAAACATTGTTCCTCAAATAAAGTAGATGGCAGAAGTGAACATTGTCTGAAAATAAGCTACACTATGTAATGACTTGGAAAACAAATTTTCTAAATTTAATAATGATATTCTGAAATTAAGCCAAGTTTTGTGGAGGGCCAGCCTACAGTGGGAAGCAAACCTCTTAGGTTTTAGGCAGCAGGGCAGGTATTAGTGAACAGTACACCTGAAGACAGAAATCTCCCCTGTGCTGGTTTGAACTAATTGGAGAATTTTAATGAGAAATTAGGTTATAGGCTGAGAAAGGAAAACACTGATGATTTCCAGGTTTACTGGAAAATGTATAAAAGTTAGAACCCAAACAAAGATAAGACAAAGCTGTTTCAGCAACATTTGCTTCTGCATCTCTCTCCCTGCCTTCTTAGCTGGATCTGTCTAAGTTCACTAACCAGTTTCCTGCTACTAACCCCTCTGCCTGATCTACCTTGCTTACCTGGCATGTAAGTCAGATAGTGGGATAAGATTGGGAAGTGGGGGGAAGGTGCTAGGGTGGTTGGAAACCCCTCTTAGGGACTCTGATCCCTGGGAGAGGTGTGGTGTTTCTGTGTGACCTTGTTATTGTAAATACTTGTAAATATCTGCTTGCATACTGTGCAAAGCTGTAATACAAAGTTTCATTCCTTAACTTCCAGCCATTTGAATCTAGCCTGGGCAATTTAAGAGTGTGAAGGAGGGTAGGGAATTCCCAAACCACCACATCCCTTTTCTAGTCCTTAGTGAAAACACAGTATATTTGATCGTTGGAAATTCTGTTGTATACAGAAATGTCAGGAAAAGTGGTCTGATTTGAGCACAGTACTGAACAAACCAACTTTGCTTCTTTAGATATGGTTTTGACTATCTCACAGCTCCTTTACCAAGTGCTGAAGCATCCTGCAGCAGACATGGACAGGCATCATACAAAATCACAAGCAAGCACACTGTGTATTTCTAGGGAGTGCCTTTTCCCACAAACCTGGCAATGTCTTTCCAAGATATTAAGTTCTATGCCTGCTGCATGATTACTCTCTGCCAAAGGTGGCTGACCTGTTCCAGTAAGTTCATGTCTTCTTACAGTACAGTCCTTCCACAGTTCACTGTGTTTGGACAGTCTGAAAAATTAATCCACAGCCTCAAGACGCTACAAAGAGCCAAATTTCAGACTGAAAGCCTCAGTGCCAGAGTTTATCTGCAAGTTTATCCGCAAGTTACATGACCTTCAAATTCTGTCACAAATTGGATTTGCTTTATTCCTATTATATCTGACAACAATGTTAAGAAAATAGAAGAAAAGACAGGAACAAATATTTTTCTGAGTGCTTTTTACCTGCCTGAGACCCCACATTTTCAGTAAAAACAAAACAAAACAATCTTTAGTGGATGCTTTAAAGTTCCTAAGCCAAAAGATTTTCAGTTTGAGGGCAGACCAACTGAGTAGATGAGCAGCTTGTATTGTTCAGACCACATCTATGTTTGAAACTGAGTTTGTTACATGACAAACATACACCATGGTGGTTACCTGAATGACAACTGTGTGAATGATTGGATAGACAATTTGGGAATGCCCAAGTGCAGTCTATCTAAATACTGAAGTGCCTTGGCAAATGAGCTTCTCCAGCACATAAAACCTAAAAGCACCAATCCAGGGAAACCTCTTTCTCTTCAAGCCAGATCTGAGAGCTGACTCGAAGGTAAATACATTAAAATGATACTCTTACCATTTTAGCATTTTTGACTGAATAGGAAAGCACACCTTATTTCCTTGCTGTTTTGAACAGCCCAGTGGATTGACTTTGGCTAGCTGACATTGACTGATCTGGTTTTGGTACTGAAGAGCTGTAGATTGGCTTGGAGGTAAAAATTCAACAAAGCACAAAAAGAAATGAATACAATCAGTTCAATAATTATTTAAGAGAGTGGTGCATTAATTCACTTTTGTAGGTTGTTTTTGCATCAATGTGTAGTAAAAGACAATGGTAATGTAGGCCTACATATCTGGGTACTATAGAGTAGCAGTAGCTCTCTCCCACTCATTTGTCATTTTCCTCTTTTTTTTTTCCTCGTGGTGGCATAATCACAGCTTATCACCTATTATCCCTGAGCCTCAGCACAAATTCTGAGAATGCAAAGACTGAATTGGCTGCTTCTTCAGTACAAGAAACCTATGAAAATTCATCCTAGATTTTTGTTTGCTTCTGGAATTCATACATTCTGAGTCACTTATCCATGTCACCAAAGTTTAATAGCTATTAAATTGATAAAATTAATCATAATGTCACTGTATCTTTTTTGTGGAAAGAGGCATCAAACAAGTGTTTCAGCCATAATTATATTAGCACCACACTATTTCAAAGTTAAGTTTGACAAAGATAATTGAATAGGAAAAATGTACTCTGGAGAGTTAAAATGCATGTGGTAGAATGCTTTGACTATGGTTTAACCAATTCTGACTAATGGAGACATTTTGATTTGATCTGAAACAGGAAAGTACCACACCAATATGTTAGATATCTGCACTGGATTAATGCAGCCTACCAGCAAGAATATTACTATTTAAATTCATAAACAGCCTCACAATGAAGGCCAAAAGTCCGTTCTCACACATAGCTGAACCAGGAACAAAAATAAGCAGACCTTAGGAATTATGATCTCCATTTAGCTAATTAATTAAAACAACATTCAGTAACTTAGGAATAAGAATACTCCTGAGAGGTTTTTTTCATAGCTTTCAAGATCATGGATACAGTACAAAGTAAAGTAATCTTTTGATGTTAGATGAGTGGAAGCAGCTTCATTGGCATATTTTTTTTTCTGCTGTTTTGAAGTTAGCACCATGTTCTTACTTGTTCTGGCACAGTACAGTCTCCTCTATTTTTATTTAACCAAAAAGCACTCTTAACAACATAGAATGTTAATATTCACATTAAATATTAGTGAGATCATAGTAAAAAATAACTGTTGGAAATTCAAGTGTGAATAGGCAAGGTTATAGTTATACCCATCCAAGACCAGATGATGTGAATTGTGCTTGCATTTCCCTGTCATCCCCTCCAGTGCTGTACAGAACACAGGAGCATGATTTCAGCTTAACTCCACTTGGAAACCCTAACACATTTTAAGCTTACACTTTAACTGACATTTCCATTGTGCTAACTATATTTCAAACTTTTGCCTCAACCTTGTGCCTCTCCACACTTTGCCATCCTGATGAATAGCATATTCAGTGATATATACAAGTGCAACATACAACTCTCCTACCTGAAGAGATAGAATAGGTTAATTTACATATTTATTAAACATTGTAAGTAGAAGCACGCACTGCAGTGCCACATTGCATTGTGAAGAAAGGCTCCAGTAGCAGCTGGGACTGGAAAACACACAACAGTCAGTCTGTTGACACACATGTGAATAAAGGTAGGGAAATGCCACAATGGGTATTTAAGACGAAAGCAACTTGAGAAATAACTGCACTCAGCAGTGCAGCTGTGCTCTGCTTGATATCTCATTCTTGAGACTGCAGTTAAGACAGCACATGTGGCTGGCCAGGAAGGACACTCATCCATCAGCTGCTACACAGCCAGACTAGAAGTAATGAGAGACTCCAGAGGGAGACTGGTTCAGTTCTCACTTGGAAGGAGGATGTTGCTCAAAAGTGTAAAATGCAAATGCTCATTACAAAAAGAATAAAAAGCTGAAAGAAGAGTTTATTGTTGAAACCATGGAACAAGACTAAAATCAGACTGGTCTCACACCTGCTAATCATAATTTCTTTCCTGTGCAAAGATGTCTGGCTAGAGATACTAAAAGAGCTGCTTGAAGATAGTGACATCTTAACATCACAGAAATGGGGATGATAAAAACAACTGTCACACTATAAGCTGCTCATAGAATCATAGAATGGTTTAGGTTGGAAGAGACCTCAAAGATCATCCAGTTCCAACCCCCCGCCATAGGCAGGGACACCTCCCACTAGATCAGGTCGCTCAAGACCTCATCCAGCCTGGCCTCGAACACATCCAGGGAGGGAGCAGACACAACCTCCCTGGGCAACCTGTTCCAGTGCCTCATTTCTAAGTCTACATCACTTGACCACTTAAATACTTCAGAGAGACCTTTCAACATGCTCAATGACAAACATAACTCCAGGATTCAATCCATTCTTGCCCAGATTTTT
This sequence comes from Psilopogon haemacephalus, assembly GCA_013396835.1. Classification (NCBI taxonomy): domain Eukaryota; kingdom Metazoa; phylum Chordata; class Aves; order Piciformes; family Megalaimidae; genus Psilopogon; species Psilopogon haemacephalus. The sequence goes on from VWZI01004852.1 coordinate 8,821, forward strand.
TCACTGTCTTCAGGGTCTGAGTTGCATCTCAGATGGATTTAGCCATAGTACTTAAGACAGCACCACCCAGGCTCTTTGCTTGTATGTGACTGCTGCAGGATGGGAGAAAATAGAGCAAATAGGTGGAAACCCTTTAGACAAGGTTGTCTTCCCTTCAGTTGTCCCTGTCACCGTGGAGATCCAGTCCTGACACAGGTTTGCTCCTGCAGTGACCTCAATGGAACAGCTCCCATTCACCAGGGCACAAGAGAGTCTGCTGAGAGTTGCAACACCTATTGCTATTGCAGTGTCTGCCCAGCAAACTCAGGAGTCCAGGCTGTGGCAGATCAGGCCTGTCCAGTTATTACCAGCAGTGGTGTATCATGATCAGGCCCTGACCCGCCTTTTCTGTCCTTTTGTGGGAGGTTAGGGCTCCCACAGCAGCAACAGAGAAGGTAAATGCACACAGTAATGCTTCCAGTCAAAAGGCATGATGCCATAAAGCTACACCACAGGAGTCTTTGGTAATCTCAATCTTTATATGCTAAAAAAGGTATTGCTTCTTTAATGTAAAACAGACATGATAATGGGAAATATGTATGGGCCTTAACCTACATTCAGGTGCTTTCAGATGTGTCACAGGCTTTCCAGGCAGGCAAATGTGACACACTGTGACTCATCACTAAAGGGTGTGACTGCTTTCCGGGATTCATAAAATTTTCTTTAAATGCTGATCAGTTTCTTCTTCCTCAATGAGATATCACAAACCAGAATTTGAAGAACCTGATGGGTGCTGATGTGTCAAACTGCCAGATAAAGATGTTCATGAAAACTGTCACCAGTCCTAATAGTGGTGAAGGGAATCTTTTGCTCACCTAACCCCAGGGAAAAAGGTTAGCCAGCCTGAAGCAGTAAGGAGCCATCCAGGATGCCTTTTTTTTTTTTTTTTTTTTTAAACACTCTCAGGATGGACTAATTAGTCATGCAAATTTAAATCTTTAGTTTATCTAAAACAAAACCAAAACCACAAACAAAAACACATTAATGAGCTTTTGAAAATATCTGCCTCACGTGTATGTTTCTTTCAGACCTCAACTCAGTCAAGTGAGTTTGACTTACATGGATCCTGCCTTTTTCTGGCTGGCCTGAATGAGGATATTAGCTCTATTTCACCAGCCTAATAACTTTTTGCTTTTACTCAAACTTTGGCATTTTGGAGTCAAAGGTTTTATGGAGCCAAAGATTTCCAGTCTGAACTGTCTGTAGACAGCACTAAGAAATATATACACAGGCATACTTACAGGTAGTTTAAGAGTGGAATAATCTCTGTAACAGGGAACTGAAACATTTACTAAACCTTCAACACTATTCACCACAATAGCTACTACTTTCATAGCAGAGTATCACACACCAAGAATGACAATGTTATTTTACTACATTCCATATGCAAGAAAAGGGCAGATTCTCACCCTGAAAGTTTTCTGAGCATGCTGGTCTTCCAGGCTTCCACCTGTGTAGCCAAGTTCTCCCTAATTTATGATTTTAGGAAAGTGATCGTGTCCCTATACTCGGCACTGGTGAGGCTGTGCCCTGTATGGTATGTTCGGTTTAGGGCTCATCGCTACAAGAACAACACTGAATTGCTGGAACATGATCAAAGAAGGGCAACAAAGCTGGTGAAGGATCTAGAGAATGAGTCTTACAAGGAGCACCTGAAAGAATGGGATTGTTTAGTCAGGGAAAGAGGAGCATGAAGGGAGACTTCATTGCTCTCTATAACTGCCTGAAAGGAGGCTGTAGTGAGGTGGGGATTGGTCTCTTCCCCATAGTACCAGGTGACAGGATGAGAGGAAACAGCCAGGGGAGGCTGTTGGATATTAGGAAAATTTTCCTTAGGGAAAGGCACTGGAATAGCTTGCCCAGGGAGGTGGTGGAATCACCATCCCTAAAGGTATTTAAGAAATGTGGACATGGTTTAATGATCATGGTGGTGTTAGGTTGACAGTTGGACTCAATGATCTTAGAGGACTTTTCCAGCCAAAACAATTTTATGATACTACGATTTACACACTATACTGTTGAATACACACCACAAAATTGTTTTACAGACTTTATGAAGTCACTTATAGACCAGTCATCCTCACATTCTGCTACAGGCAAAAGTCTGTCACTAAGAGCATTTTATTCTACTCTAGCCAAACATCCATGAAATCATAGGATGGTTTTGGTTGCAAAAGACCTTTAGGATCATGGAGTCCAACCATAATTTAATTCTATTAAGTCATATGCTAAATAACGTCTTTGCCTGCTTATATGCTATTCATCGCATTCTAGATGTTATTCTAAAGGTCTACTTATGCTCCTTCTATTCAGTGGGACATGTAATGATACAATACTAAAAAGCAAATCTGTGTTAAACCAAGCTGAAACTATCTATGTATCTCAAAGATGATTTTTTTCAATTAAATTTCAAGGTAAAAAACGTTCTCTCATGACATCGTTTGCAGATGAATACTCACTGAAATAATGCTGTTTTATAGGGAGAATGAGTCCCTTTAGCTTGGAGGAGATTGAGGGGTGACCTCATTAATGTTTATAAATATGAAAAGGGCAAGTGTTTGGAGGACTGAGACAGGCTCTTCTTAGCGATGTCCAACAACAGGACAAGGGGCAACGGGTACAGACTAGAGCATAGGAAGTTCCATGTGAATATAAGGAAAAAACTTTTTCATTGTAAGGGTCACAGAGCACTGGAGCAGGGTGCCCAGAGACGTTGTAAAGTCTCTTTCCCTGGAGACATTCAAAACCTGACTGGATGTGTTCCTGTGTGACCTAGTCTAGGCGATCCTGGTATGGCATGAAGTTTGGACTAAATAATCTCTCAACATCCCTTCCAACCCCTAACATTCCATGATTCTGTGTGAAATATGCTTATGTAGTACAAATTACTACTACTGTAGACAGAACAATCGTACCTGAATCATGGGGGTCTTTTCCAAGCAGAATGTTTCTGTTTCTGTGAATTTTCTCTAGTTTTTCTCACTTTTTAACAACTTTTCAAGTTAAAAGATGGCTAATACAATCTGCTTTCAACAACAAAAAGTATGGATTTCTTTAATGTGCTGATAGTTGTCTGACATCCACAGACACTGGGATTCATATGAATGACTACTAGAACTCCAAAGGGGTCAATAGGGTTTTTTTCTTGCATCTATATAGAAGTAAAGAATTTACACAAAACAAGACAAAGACTCCATGGAAATACTGTAATAAAAACATTTCCTCGTGACATGGATTTACCTGTTATTTTTTAGAAGTGCTTAATGCTAATCTGCCCATTAAAAACTGGTAGCCAACTGACTAGTTTGTCTTTTAATGTTTAAATACAATGCTAAATACAATGTATACCATACAATAGAACTTACTATCCACTTCATGTGATTACAATGAAAATTAATTAATATCTGTGGTGTTTTAATGTACATTAAATACTTTTCCATGGCTGTAGATACAGCAGTGTACAACAATGTAAAGAACCCTGGCAAACTTGCTAATTCTTCTGTTAAAATACAGTTAGTAAAATTCTCCTCTTGGCTTTATTCCAGTACATAGAAAATACACAATGAAAAGTAAAGGCCCCTGATATCTCCTCTAAGCATCCCAAGTTGCAGGCCTAATGACAGTATGCATTAGAGCATTCTCAGGAGTACCAATATGCTACAATTCCCTCCAAAATGTCATTCTTCAAACAAAAACAACTGAAGCACCACAGTGTTCTGATTCTTGCCTTCATCTCTTATCCCCTCCCCATGCTTCCTCCACCATATTCCCATGCCAGGATTTGTAAGATGGCAATATATAATGAACAGATGGGATAAACACCAGCTGACAAAGAGACTGGGAGGTGTTTTCCTGAAGGTTGGTTCCTGCCCACTGCCACACTTCACTTCTGAAGAATTAAAAAAAAAACAAACACCTGTTTTTCATGTAGATTCTTGAGGATATAAATTAATTCAAACATAGCTGAAACATTGTTCTTTAGGGGATCACGTAAAGATAAATATTTCTATTTATTGTAGAGATTTTAAGGCACAATGGGATGACCAGCAATTACTGACCGCAGCAGGCTCCCTGCACTTGCTTCTGTAAGTCACTATGTCTTCCTCTCCCAAAGCTTATGCCTAATCTACTTTTCTAGCTCTCTCTGTTATACTTTTTAATTATCTTGAGAAAAGACACACTGGTACAGGATACACCTTACAAGAAGCACTAGTTGGTACTGTCACACTAATTACTAATAAAACACAATCCAATTTTTACACCATCTACTTAAAAAAAAACCCCAAAACGAAACATATTTTGTGCCTTTCCTGGTTCTGCAGTTTATGGCACTATAGTAGAGCTCCAACAGGTACTTTACCAATAGAGCCTGGTATAGGATCACACATAGAGCAAAATGATACATTGCTACATAGAAACATGTTTACTGTCAGGAAACAATGATTTTGTGATAAAGAAGATGGAGTAATCTACTGTAAACATTAGGCAGTATTTTCAATTCAGGTGCTCTTAATGGTGAAAAATGTATTTTGCCATCATTTTACCATCTGTACGCTCTTAAAATGGTAGGGACAAGGAAATCAAGCAATCATTTTTCTGTTCTTCATACTTGCTTGTGAGAAGCAAAAAAAACCCCTTTCTCCCTAGTTCTGGTACCAAGTATTTAGTTGTTTGCCATCACACAATTTCACTTCACTTGGAGGAAACTGAACTGTGAATTCTTAAACCTAGAAAAATATTTTCAGATGTCTGTGCCACCCAAAGCATCTGTGAAACCTCCACATCCCTCATACCTGTGTTCTGACAGAACAGGGATTCAGACACCGGGCTTCTGAAAAAAAGCCAAAACATTAACCACCTTGCTAAAAAGTAAAAACAAACAAGAAACCCAACCAAACAACAAAGGCAAATGACTGGGAGGAGGTGGGAGGGGGAAATGCAGGCCTCACCCACTCCTGAGTGCCCAGGACTGTTCAGATAAGTTTGAATAGCCCTTAGGAAGGCTCTGCACTTCACAATAGCAGCTGTACTTTCACAGTTCAAGTACCCAATAAACTGGCAGAGAAAAAACATTCATGATAGGTATATCAGTTAAAATTACTCTGATGTCAAATGACATAGGATATGAAAAGAGAGATTCTGATACGTAGATTTGCAACAAGGGCTATTAAAATTGGTATTTCTTCCAGTCCTTCCAACCATACCATACCTCTCAATGCAGTACTTTTTCTATGGCTGACAACATAACAAATGCACCCAAGGAAAACATAACCTCATAAGAAGAAAATGCCACCCTTTGAGACCTCATGTCAAATGAATGAATATTCATTCAAATAAACATCTGTTATATCCAAACATTGCTGTAGTAAATCTGGTTTAATATAGTACAGAAGGTTGTGAAAAAATAAAATCTAGGCTTGCTTTTCAATTAGTCTCTGTAAAATGGGTGTGGTTTGCTTTTATTTTTCACTTTGCATTCTGAAAGCCTCAGAATGCACACAACATTCAGTAGCTGTGTGTAGGGTGTGCAACTCTCCACCAACCTACTTACTTTCATTCTCCAGATACACGCTCTTCTAGTCCTTTTTTTAATTTTTATATCTGTGTTAATTTTCACCTGAAATAAAAGTAAAATTTAAATCCTTAATCCTGACTTTCAAAACTCTAATAAGCCCCATCTTGACTATCATCAACAGAATGTGGGGAAGGGAGATTAAAAAATTAAAAAAAAAAAAAAAAAAGGAAGAAAAAAAAGACTCTCAGTGTGCACTGAGTGATAGATTTTTGATATTGCCATGCCTCCCTTTCACTAATTATGCCCAGATTGCTCATCATGCTGGATACTGTTTATGCTAGGAATTTTCTACAGCATACCTCAGGGGCAAATTGCCTGTAGTGGTGGTCTGGGAATTCTCTATAGCCTACTTTAACAAACAAACCTCCAGTATTCCTCCGCATCACATCATTCAACTCTCTCACCAATCTTCAGTATACTTCAAGGGAGCTAACTTAGCTACCCAGAGAAAGATATTCCCTGACACATAGTTTCTTCCCTCTAGAGCATAATACATGCTTTCTGACCCTTTGATCCTACACAAGCTGAGAAAATGCAGTAGTTTTAAATCATTAGACTGTTGATAATGAAAGCTCTTGAGGTAAAAGCCATCAAGGAAACTGTCCTCCTGCTGGACAGCAACATTAGCCTGAGATTTCATGCAAATTGCACAAACATTTACAGCAATTGTTAATTCCTTTTCTGCTGAAGACTGATACCTACAACCTCATCTACTTTTCACTGATAGAATAAATCTTCTACAAATGGATTTTACTGTCCATATGATCAGACTCTTAAGTTTGGAATATTTACATTATTTCATCTGGTGGACTGCCTTTACTACGTGGTGAACTCTAGGTACATGACACAAAAACATGTTCAAGTATACACCAGAACAGCACTACGTAAATCTTCACCCTGTATCTTCTTCCAGTGTCATCTACCATGCCTGCTATTGATTGTCCCCTTTCTTTTGTAACATCTAGGTTCAGTATATTAGCTGCTCACAGATACCTCGTGATACTCTTTTCAATCTTGAATACTTCCATTGGTAGTGGTGTGGCTGCAAGGTGGTAGTCAAATAGCAGTCAGGTAGTGTTGTGGATCCAGGCTCCTCCCATTGCCATCCAATGACAGGACGAGGGGCAATAGGCACAAGCTGGAGCGTACAAGTTTCCACGGAAACATAAGGGAAAACTTTTTCATAGTGAGGTGACAGAGCTCTGAAACAGGGCACCCAGAGGTTGCAGGGTCTCACCTTCCTGGAGACATTCTAAATCCACTTGGATGCATTCCCGTCTGACCTATTCTAAGTGATCCTGTTCTGGCAAGGTTTTTGGACTAGCTGATCTTTAAAGGTCACTTCCAATCCTCACATTCCCTGGTTCTGCGGTTCTGTCTCCTCAGCACCGTGGTGGACAGGTCAGCCAAGGGTGCCACTGTGCTCCAGAGACACTATGTCAGCTCCCGCGTGTGAAGATGTGCCAAGAGAGGAGATTTGGGGCAGGGGTACAGGTGAGGGAGGTAACTGTGGGGTGAGTAAGCACCAACAGCTCCATTCTCGTGTTGACGGCTAGTGTTTGTGCCTAACCTTGACACTGAGCATAACACCTACGGCAAACTACAAGGAACAACGCCGGGGCGGCTGCGGAGGCCGCACTGGCCCCCACCAGTGTAGCCGAGCCGTCGGTGGGTACCAGCCTGACTAATCTGCTAGCTAAGCCTCGCAGGCGTCGTTGGCCGGAGCCCGAAGCCCGACGGAATCCGGCCTCGGCCAGCGGCCGCGGCGTAGTAAGGCCGCGAGCATGAGCCGAGCCGGGCCGAGCCCAGCACCGTCGAAGGCCGCCCCCACCGCGCTGCTGCTTTGTCCTTGCTCAGCCCGGAGCACGCGCGCCCCCGGCCGCGGCGGGAGAGCGCCTGCGCGCCCCCCGGCCCGGAGTCAGGCGCGCTCCGGCTGCAGCCAGGCGGGAGCGAGCGCCCCCTCTCCCCTCCCCCCCCCGCCCTCGCTTGCCGGGAGCTCCTCCGGCGGTGCCG
>VWZI01004852.1:17056-68135 GCA_013396835.1 Psilopogon haemacephalus
GACGGAAAAATGTCGGTCTGCCTGGTGGAGCTGCGTGGGGAGCGGCGGCGGGGAGAGCTGTGTAGAAGGTGTAGTTTGAATTATGCTTCTTCCCCCTCCGGCAGCTCTGTGGTAGCCGAATGCAGTTCTCGCTGCTGGCCATGTAAATAACCGGGGCTGCTGCTGCTCGAGTTGCTTTAAATGCATCTTTGGGGTTTTCTCTTTTAAAAAAACACGACAACAAAACCCCACCTCGTCCCCGTCGTGTCCCCCCTGCCAGCCTAGCCCTTTAAGTGCGCAGAGCAAGTGTATATTTCCATCTGAAATCAACCCAAGTGTTATTGGCAAATATATTTTCTCGGGGAGAGGAGGGGAATCTGGTGTTTGGACCCAATAAAATGCTCTGCTCCAATGTAAATATTTACAGGATATTAGTGACTTTTATAAAAACATTTTCAGTGAGGTCTGTTATTTACAATGTGTCATAAGTTATTAATGTGCATTGCCTAAGTACCCTGCTAAATCCGTCTCATGCCTTAGAACAAAGTCGACAATTGGCATATTGTTTAAAGTATGAAAAAAATGTAAGTGGGTTTAAAAATTGAAAAATTCAGAAGGGTAAATATTGCTTTGTAGTTGTCAAACTGCAGCCCCTGGAGAGGAGACAAAGGAGTATATTTTGGTTAATTTCTTAGTGAAATGGAATTTTCACTGATTCAGATGCTGGCTGGAACTTGGGGCATGGTAATAGAATCCTACCTGTTGTGTTAACTCTGCCTCTTTTCTTCTCTTTACCCCCAAAAGTGCCTCACAATGTCCAGTGATAGGCAGAGGTCAGATGATGAAAGTCCAAGTACCAGCAGCGGTAGTTCAGATGCCGATCAGAGGGATCCACCTGCACCTGAACCTGAAGAGCAAGAAGAAAGAAAACCATCTGCCACTCAGCAGAAGAAGAACACCAAACTATCCAGCAAAACTACTGCTAAGCTGTCTACCAGTGCTAAAAGGTAAAGGAAACAGTAAGACATTCTGTAGTGTATTGCACAGTATTTTGAGTGACAGTATTTGCCCTGTGTTTTCCAAGGCAGAAGGCTTCTTGTAAAGTTATGTGGAGAAGAGTGAAGTACCAGCTTTTGTAGTGCAGAAGCCTTCTGGACAGTACCCTTATTAATCCAAATCTTATTTGGGTAGCAATTACTTAGACTTTTGATAGGAGTTTTGAAGAGCTGCTTGAGAACTCTATCTTAAAGGCTGCCTGGGGGACATTTCATATTTGCAAAAATGCAGGAGAGAGTGTCAACTTTAGCTTCCTTTTTCAGAGTTAGGTTTCCATGCCGATTGGTATAGGGTGGAGGCCTTCTGGTCTGTTTTATTACAATCTGTAGGCTTATGACAAGTAACACTCTTTAATTGAAGAAGTCGCAAAACTCCAGTGGCTTCTGTGGGCCTTATGACTAGCTTTTCATGTCCGTTTGTGGGAGAGCTTTACACATTCTGCAGTTCTTTCAGGAGATGCTCCATTAGGATCTGGAGATTCAAACAGGTAGCCTTTACCTTTAAATATAAAAAACTTTAGAAAGTTTGTTTGTGTTTCAGAAACTTGTGCTTTTGTTTGCATATAAGCAGCCCACCTCTCAAGACATGCAGTCTGATAATTTCCTGTGACTTCATCTGTGTGAAATAAGCAAACTTTAAACTCCTTGATTCCACTTGTCTTCAGAGATGGACCACAATTTACCAGTCCTGGAGTTACTTTTCTTTATGTTTACTAATATTCTGCATCAAGAAAAGCTGTAGAGTAGTCATAGTAGCTTCAAGATTTGTTTATTCAGCATTGAACACTGTAGTTCTAACTTTTAGGAAAAATTTAGTAATTTTGTATTGGACTTCAGTAAATACTTTTTGAAATGTCTTAAAACTGCTGCATGGTATGACTGAGTGGCTTTGATGACTCTTGAGCTTGTTAAGGAAACCCTTTGAAACAGGACTGGCTAAAGAAGAATTCTGAAACTACTATGTAGGCTTTGAAATTTGTTACTGCTTCTCTTTGAAAGCCTGAGATGCAGGCTTTTGAGACTTTGGTTTTCTCCTCTTGCCTTTATTTCACTTAATTGTTGCAAGTCTAATTCTGTACATCTCAGAACAGTTCAGTAGTCTGACTGAACTTACTAGTAGTAGTGCAAGCTCATATTTTAACACTTGCTATTCACTTGACATTCAGAGTCTCACTCCTATGGGTTCTATCATGAAGAGAAGTCTTATTTTATATATCTAAGAGGAATTTACCAGTTGTCTTGAAATTACTTCTGTTACACATCTAAATTAACTATTAAATTGATTAAAAGCTTTTGGTATTTGCTTTCTGGATCTTAATGTCTTGGAAATAGTTGTAATAGAGCAAAGTTAAGCATAGATTATTTCAAATTATTTTATTATTTCAAGTTACTTTACCACTTTTTATCATCTAAATATAGCTACTGTATAAGGCTGGGGGAAGGAGAGGCAGCAAATGTGGAGAGAAACAAAGTCGATCCAGAGAGATTATTCCAGTAACAGACACTGCCTGGCTGTTCTGCAAATCCACTTTTTAAATACTGCAGAGTACTAAGTAAAATATTGTGAAGAGTGTGCCTGCTGCCAGCACGTTTCAGTTCTTCAGCCTCAGTCGCAGGTCTGTAGCGCTGGGTTAAAGTCATTGTCAAATCTGCCTGTGCAGCCCCCTCCCCCTGCCTTCCCTCATTTGCATATTAGCTTGAAAAGAAAATCTCTCTGGTAAGAAGTGCTCGGATGTGAAAAATAGTTACTTTTCTGAATGCTTGTGGGACATTTCTACCCAGCTCTGTTGTAAGTGTTCTGTTTACATACAGTGTGGAGCAGGAAAAAAGCTGCAAAGTTTCTCAGCTGTGGGATTTGGGTTATGCCTCTGAGAACAAAGAGGAAGCAGCCATGTTAGCATTACTGAAGGCAAAGCCAATCTTGCATTTAACTGCATGGTGGTAGAGGGCAGTGTAATTCCCTGATTTATTCTATAGACTATCTCAAATGCTTTGTGTCTGTTCTCATTTCACCAACAGAATCCAGAAGGAGCTAGCTGAAATAACCCTTGATCCTCCTCCTAACTGCAGGTATGTAACGGCTTCCTAAATTGTGGACAGTGGTAGGAGATTAATGTGCTCAGGCTAACAAATGGAAACTTGGTGTTTACGATCAGTGACTGTTAGACAGAAATTGCATTCAGGAGATTGAACAAATACAGAGAAGCGTTTGATATTGAAGTTTGCTGTTTTGTTGACACGTTGGTAGTGCAGTCATTAGTGATTGATGTACATAGTGAAGTGTGTTCAGTTTGGGTTTTGTAGCTGGTCACTGCCTTCATGAAACATTAATTATATGAACTTCAGAATATGCTGAAGCTTTCAGTTTAATGTCTGCATGTTGTTGAACTGGCTTTTTGGATGTCAGGTTTATGGAGTTACCACCTCATTCTGAAGTAATGTATGTGATTTTTATATGCTTTCTCTTAGTGTGCCGCTTAATAGCAAGATAAACTGAAGTATTGCCTTTAAATGTATGTCTGTTGTCAAAGTTGTAGTCTTTTCGTGGAGAATATTTTTAAGGACATTCCCAGATTGGGAGACACTTCTGTTAGGTTTTAGAAAATGAAATAGGAAGCTTGGAAGATTAAGTGATTTAGTCTTACATAAAGTGATGATAGCTGGAGCACTTGATCTGTAAGAAAGTTAAATAGCAGCGCAGTAGCTAATTTCTTTACATCTTTTACATGTTTTACTTTTGTTCGAAAGATGCATAAAAATTCTCCTTAGCTGTGATCATCCAGTATTCAGATTTGAAGTAAAGCTACATTTGATGCATCTCAGTAAGATTTCCAACTGCAAGGTATATTCAAAGCAATAGCTCATCTGTAACAGCCAGCCTTGTACACATTAACAAAAATGCTGAAAATGCTTTCTGATTTTATGTTGGAATTGTTTGACATTTTGAATATCTGGAAAGATATTTGGTGCAGGTCTTGCAAATTCAGTAAAATGTGAGTTGTTCTTCTGTCAGACTAGTTGGTGAGAGCAGGAACTAACCAGAGCTGTGTTCTGATGACTTTGTGGTAAAGGTGTCTTACCCTGAAGACTGTGATGCAGATTGCCTAAAGCAGTCTCGTGTATTTGCATGCAGGATCAGTGGCTCTCCCTCTTCAATAGAGGCAAATGCGTGTTGAGTTTGGGTATTTTTAGGGGACATGTTTGGTTTGCTTTCGGTTTTTAATTAACTGTTTTACATAACTTCTCATTAATTATTGTGATCTAGTTCATTGGTGTTGGGTACTTTATACTTGGAGCCTCCGAAGGGGCATTGTAGGAGACAAAGTATCTAAATGTAAAAGAACATCCAGCACTATGCCCTTCAATTGCCAATAACAGAATTGTAGCAGTTTCCCTACCGCAAGTTACAGCTTGGATTTTTTAAAAAGGAGCCTCCCCTCCTGTACCATCTGATATTTAGCTCCTTGGAAAAATTTATTCTTTTCATATTAGCATGAGAGTATTGCAGAGGATTTTTCTTGAGAGCTGGTACTACCTCGTGCCCAGGAATGTTGTGAATGATGAACACCCCACACTATGTCTAAAATCATTGCAGTTTCCTACATAGTATAGGGGAAAAGATTTTTTTTTTTTTTTTTTTTTTTGTTTAGANNTTTTTTTTTGTGAGAAAGTCAGTACTTCTGTTCCCCTAAGTATTTTTTTAAGATTAATTTTATCTCTTTTACTCCATAGCAACTGTATGAGGAGTGCATTTTTACCTTTTGCAAAGTAAAAAAATATTTGCAAGAGATTCTGGCTTCTGTATCGAAAATCAAATGCACATTTTGAGCAGAGTTTCAGTGCCCATTGCATTGAAATTGACTTGTTTAAAGGAGTCTCTCTAGTATCAGGAGGGAAATGCAGCTGTGTGGTATGTGCAGAGCAGTTGAAGCTTGTAACATGCTTTCTTCTAGGATGTAGTAGCATAGATCAGACAACAGACTGTCACAGCGGGCATATGACACCTCTTAATTGCTCATCATGCAACAAGCAACAGAATACTACTTATTATACGTTTCTTGTAAAAGAAAAAAAAATATTTATAAAACCCCCCACATTTAAATGCCTGTATAACTTGGTCATATTTACATGTACTTTAAAAATAAAAAAAGGCTTGCGTCATAAGTTTTCCTAAAGAGAATTCTTCATGCAAAGTTGTTTCTTCTCCCACTCTAGAGTTTACCCTTACTGATTGCGATTCGTGTTACAAGCTTCACAAGAATACAAGTGCCAACCACTGCTGTTGGATGTTCATAGTCCTGGTTATTTAGCTACATAAGTGTTAAAAATCAGAAGTTTTGAAAATACAGTAGTGGGACATGTAAAACATTAAATATTACTTTCACAGGATACTGCACAAGTACCAAGGACTGTTCTTAATTCTCTTGGATAATGTTAAACTCTGGTGGCTGCCTCCATGTCTCACCTGTTGGTGTAACTATATGTAGAGTTGCTCCATGAGAGATCTGACGCTGATTTAGCAACTTTAGAATGACACCAATTGCTTGCACTGTGATTTCTATGCAAAGGGGTTTACCAGCAGTAAATTTTCCACAGTGAAAGCTATTACTATAACATCTGCTTTATGAAAATGCAGAGTCCAGGAGAGCCCTACTCCTGGGTGTACTGAGCAGGCCTGGGCTGCATGTTAACTTCCGTTTTAGGCACTAGGACAGCAGAATGACAGGCACAGTAAAAATGTCTAAATAGCAGTTTCTGACTTGCTTGTCTTACACAGTGGAAACTGATTTCTGATTCTGTTAATCAGGCAATGAACTGTTAGTTAAAAAATTGTTTTGTTATGTTTGCAAGCAATAAATATGAACTGCATTGTGGGTCCCAAGTATAAAACTTGATATCTTTATGTTGATGGCTCTATTCTGTAACTTAAAATAGTAATCAGAATTAATGTATTTTCAGTGTAATTTTCAAGAAAGGTAGACTTTTGAAATTAATTAAATTAGATTTGGTCTTAAGCCATTACAGATGCTGGAAGGAAATTAAGGACTACTTTAGCCTCTCGTTTTCTTGTATCCAACAAAAAAGCCTGAAATGAGTCAATTACTCTCCAACATGCACCATAGGATAGATAGGTAAACTGAGGACACAGGTGTCTGATCTTGTAATTTCTTGGTTTTGCTGGCTTAACTCAAAGCTGTGCTACTTGGTGCAGTGTGCTGTATTTAATTTCTTTTGTGCTTTTAATAGCATAAAGCAAAGCTGAAAAGGTCTTGGCCCTATTGGTCCTAGGCAGCTCAATTTCAAACCATGGCCAAGTGCTTATACGTACTTCAAGGTATGGAAGTGTGCCAAACCCCACCATTCTGTATTCTCAGGAAAATGCTGTGGAGATCTTGCATGCAATGTGTGGTAAATCTGGGCTGCAGAGATGCTCTTAAATAATTTTGACATGTCTGGAATAAGTATTTTCAGTACATGGCATAAAACTGCTTAGATCAGAGATCAACACTCTGTAGTTAAGGTTATATCTGAGGCTACTCTTCTGACCTGCCCAGCATGGAGGCCACAGCTCCGGTGAAGGAGGGCACAGCCAACTCTGACACTCTTTGTACTTCCTGGATTTTAGGGCTGGCACAAGTGAGGCCATTCCCAGGGGTACTGTGATTTATAGCAGCTTCCTCTACTGGTTCCTGGATGGGCTGCTGATCCACAGTAGCAAAAATCTGTACTTGTCTTTTCTCACTCCTCCTCATTTCTATTCCAAGATTAATCATTGTTCATCTTCTTGTGAAAGTTTTGAATTTCAACCCAGTAGTGAGTAAATTTAATAACAGCCATGCCAGCTTAGTTTATAGTTTACAACCCATTTTACAACAAATTCTGTTTGTTGTAAACTTTGTAGGAAATGAAAGCAAACAGCAATTCAGTGTATCCACTCAGAGCCTAATTCATGTGGTTTAAAAAGATGTTAATAATAGTGCATCTGTCCCAAGCAAGTGCAAGAATGTAGGCATTTTATAGTTGGTTGGCTTTAATCTCTTTATTAAATTAAAGATCAGACATCTGAAAGCAAGTGGGTTAAAAAAAAAAAAAAAAAAAAACACCAGGCAAAACCACATGTATTAGAACAGTAGTCAGAGAGACAACTTTCTTTCTTTGTAGCTGCTGGGGAATGGAAATTCTTACCAAGGAAAAGCTGCTTGAGTTGTCTCAAAGGCTCCCAGCTCTGTCTCAGTCTGTAGCTAGTAAGTGTCTGCCCTGATAGATCTGCTGAAAAGATTTTCCTTAGTAGAGATTACTCTTAATTACTATTTATTTATACTAATGTGATTTCTTAAGCAATACTACAAAAGGTAGTAGTTGATGATTTTGTTGTTTGTAGCCCCTCCTAGGCTTGCCGTTAGGTTGATAATTTCAGTAGGTGATTTTAAAATAACTTATATTGATATAATACTCCAAAGTGTGCATACTGAGCACAATAGGAGCAAGACATGTAGGGATTTTGTTTTAATACAGGATTCTTCTGCTTCCTAAGGACTGAATTTGTCCCTTTCATTGCAGACACATCTTGGGCTAATGCTGTGCAGTAGAGTGTTGCAACCCCATGGTCTGGAGTCTGACACAGAAAAATGCCTGCAAAACCCTGGCAGACAAATGCTGTTACTGGTTTAGTTATGGACCCATGAATCCAGATGTTAGTAACAGTCTTACTGTGGTTATTACCCCATCAGTGTGAAAGCATCACAGTATGTATTTAAAGCAATATCGTGAAGGTATTCTTCAGACTGGCAATTTCAGCTCTTTGAACTGAGCTATCTGAAACAATGAGAAGCAATGAACAACTGTGCTGGTAGTGCAGGCTCTTACATGTGCAGAGGTAGTGCTGGATTTAAGCTAATGCAGCACCTTAGCAAAGAAGGTGTTGCAGCTAAGCTGGTGGAAGCCTTCCTTTTGCTAACACACTCTATCTACAGTAAGGTTATAGGTAAATGTTTACTCTGCAAACAGTTGTGCCTGTTGAAGATGTTACGGCTATGGTGTGCTCCAGTTCTGCCATGGAGGTGACTACTCCAGTCAGTGAGTGAAGCAGATCCATCTGATTACTCCATATTGCTCCCCACGGAGGGAGATTAAAAAAAAAAAAAATCATCCAAGTTCACTTCAAACTAACTGCTGGATTTTTCCTTGCTCCCTTGAAGTAGGCATTGTTCACATAAAGCATTTTGTCAGCCACACCAGGATATGAATAAGTCAATCCATTCTTTTGTCTCTCAAATCTAGTAAGTTTCCATCTCTCCTTTGTCAAAGCCAGGCGTTAGTTCTGTTGCTTTTTTGAAATCGGTAGGAGGAAGAATATTCTGAATGCAAATACCAGACCCCTATACAGTAGCATAAATGTGTGCCCAAGTCTTCACGTGCACTATTTTTTTTTTCCCAGTCAAGCTGTTGACTTTTCAATGTCTGTCCCTCGGTTTTATGTTTATTCTATTAGTTTCTTATTGGACAGACATCTTCATATTGCTAAATATTTGGTCTCACTGGGGTGGGGGGAAGTCAGTTTTGCTTGTTTTCACCTCTGCAGTGAAAACTCCAGATGTGAATTCCAAATAGTTCCCCATAGAAGAAGCTGATAAAGGTATGTAAGAAGCACTATATTGGGAGTATGTGCAAAAATGCCTGTGCTGTAGCTGAATGGGCAAAATTTAAAAATCAGCATCCAAACTCTAGTGGGTAATGTATCTTCTGACAGTTATGTGATACTTTTTACTGTCTCTCCCTACCCAGCACTTTCTCACCACCAAGTGCAGTAAATGCATGCTACAAGACAGCTGAAGTTTTCAGAACACTTCTGATAACACAAACCCGCACCATTATTTCTGTCAATTCCTTCCCTCTGCAGAAGTTTGCAGTTGCAGTTAGAAAAATACAATGAGGTGGGTTCAAAATTCCTGTAAGAGCATGTTTGAAGTAGCTCTCAAGTGAATATTGAAATACTACTCTTTAGTATTGGTTAGCTGTGAATACTGAAATACTGCTCTTTAGTATTGGCTAGCTCTGAAAATTGTCCTGAGATTCCTTCTAAAGCAGTTCCTTCATGGTTAATTGCTGAACATAAATCAGTGGCTTGCAGTGATTTAAAGATATGTTTATTTTTATCTTTATTTATCTGCAATTGTTTCTACTAAGGTATTTATTCTCTCTTTTTTTTCTTCTTTCTTAGCAGAGTATAGGATAGGTCAGAGTAGGAAGAGTGGTATGATTTAGCACAGCAATCAGAAATCTGGTGATTTTGTATTTCTGTACATTTGTAATAACAGCCTGATTGTCCCATCTTTGTGTGCAGACTGGCTTTTACCTTATTTCCCAGTAGTCAGTGAAACTGCTTAAGGAGTAGGGATTACATAAATTTAGAAAGGTATTTCAGTAAAACATTTAAGTACAAAGTACAGCTGGAATGTGCTGTTATTTAACACACTTTTATTTTAAAAATGCAACAGTGCAACACTGTATAATTCCTGAATGTTTCGAATTGTGAGAATATTTAATTTTTTTCTTTTCAGCTGAGACTATGTGGAGATCCACTGGCTGAAATTTTCTCAAGTTTTGCTTGTTTGTTTGTTTGCTTTTTCCTGTCTTACTGTTGACCTCCTGCAAGCTGTAAACCATTTTTTTTAATTAGCCCCTACATAGTTAATTTCTCATGCAAGTAATCTCAGTGGCATAATTGAGACAGAGTTGCACAATGCAGATTAACATATCTACTCCTGGAAGTACATTTTCATGCCTACAGATTTGCAAAGTAGTCACTTGTATAAACAGTGTCTGTAGTGCTATGTTATGTGCTTTTAAATATCTATGTTTTTCAAAAGTTCATATAAATCACCAATTTTTATTAGCATTACTGTCAAAATGGGAAAAAAAAAATATGGCTATCTACTACAGATTTGTAGAAATAGTTCAAATGCTTTTCACTTAGCTACTGGTATTAGAGAACTGACCCTTGTTTTGTCAAAGTTTTACCTAAAAATGATAGCAGAGCCCAAGCTGGGCCAGTTTTTTTTAACAATTCTTCAAATATTGCTGTGCAAAAAAAATTGGAAAAAAGCATGAAGTAATGTGTTCTCAGACTCAAAGACAAATCTGCTTTTCAAATATCCATTTATATAACAGTACAAAGGCCCTTCAGGCTCTGCGATAAAACTGATTAAAATATGCCATATATATATTTTTTTTAAATTATTTTTTTTTAACACTCAAACTGTGCATTTCTCACCACCGCCATCCTGTCATACCTAGTTTGCGATAAACAGTATAAATGGTGAGGTCCCAGCACACTGAATGTTTCCCCATCAAACTGATTTGTCTGTGTGTATCAGTTATCCTAATTTGATCTTTACTTGTAGAGTAAAGATCACCTTTACTCATTCACATGATTTTCATTCAAATTAACAAAGCACAAATAAAAGAGGATAAGCTAAACTACACTAAACCCTATTTTTAAAATAAATTGACTACTTCATATAAAACTGGTATGTAGAGATTTCCTGGAGCTGTTGTAACTAGGATTTGCATAGAAGTGGAACATTTGAAACAGGTAATACAGACATTATGAAAAATACCTTGAGCATGTTTTCTGAGTGCAGAGCTAAGTAAGCAGGAGCTGCCATCTAGGACAGGAGCATGCATAGCATTAAGCTAGTCAGGAACTATGCTGTAACTTTAAATTGATGCTTTACTTTGAGCCAGTAACTGCTAGTGATAAACGAGTCCTAGCCTGTCTGCATTAATTTGGATTAATTTTCCCTATGCAGAGACTGTACTTCACTTTTATCTATTTCAGAACTGTGGGTGAAACATTTGTTAATTTTGCAGCACTTACTGTAAAACAAACTGGGCAGATCTCTTAGGAACTCAGATACAGATTTAGCTGACACTTGAAGCTACTGTTGTATGCATACCTTCAGAAACAAAGGGAGAGACTGCCTTGATGAAATACCACAGTAACTTGTAGTTACTTAGCATTAGGTCACTTTCAGGTGAGTAGAATTTGTAAAGAGGGTCTGTAGAGTACCATTCTGTAGTCATTAGTAATTCATGTTTTCATTATTGAGGTGGAAACTGGACTAGAGTATATACATATTGCATTTGCAAATAGCAGCAGGGAAGGATGGATTGTAAGCACATTGGAGGACAGAACTAAAATGCAAAGTGACGTGGGCAAATACAGGAAGTGACCTTAAAAATAGCATGTAATCTAATAATAACTCTAAGGCATAGCACTTTAGTAGGCATAATCAGCTGCACAAATCCATGGTGGAATAAAAAAGACTGGATGAGGAGTAGTTCTTTAGAAAAGGTGTAGCCACTCAGGATCATGTGCTTTCCAGGAATCAACAATATGCATCAAGAGAAATAAATAGAACAGCAGTCACAATAGAGAGATATATTAAAAATAAAATTGTTGGAGATATGGTATGTAAAGCCATCCACTTTTGTTCAGCACTACTAAAGGCCAGCTAGAGTACCTTACCCAGTTTTAAGCACAGTGCTGCAAAGCAACATGGACTAACTGGAAAGAGAGAAAGAATAACCTTTGTGTATAGAAGAAAGTCGGTGCAAAGTAGGTGAGGCAATAGTTACTAGTCTGGTCCGGTGGTTCTGGAGAGCAATTTAAATTGCCATAATGAAGACCTAATTTAGACATGAAAAGTGCCTAGCTATAAAGGCTGTGCATAAGGAGGTGGTGGATCTGTGTCTCCATAGGTTTTTAAGAAAGAAGTTTAGACAAATGACTGGCAGGAGCAGATTAGGTAAAGTTGATTCTGTGTTTAAATAGGAAATTGTATAAGTGACCTTTTGAGGACAGGTTTGACCGAGCTTTCTGAGACACTGGATTAACGTGACAGTGTTAAACGAAGGCTCATCAGGAAGTGATTTCCCCCTCATTTAAAGACTATATCAGAGTTTTATAGTATTATCATCCTGGAAAAGATACAGTTTCTTTGATTTCAAGCAACAACAGTTACAGTAATTATTAAAATGTCACTGGAAGCAAGTAAGATTTTTGATGTTGTCAATTAAAAGAAGCGAAAATCTAGTGATTTTCCTGCTAATTTATTTCCCTCCTGCATTTTGGCTTTGTTTTAATTTTGAGTCCAGTCCATCTTTCCTTGCACAAAGTTGTAACATTCTGCTAACTAGAAATAAACTGGGTACATCCTCAGCTATCCAGACACGTAGCACCTTTGTGAGAAGCTAATAGCCCTAGCTGTGCAGTTGATCTTGATTTTTTTTTTTTGTTTTGATACTTCATGTGTTCTGTGCCTTTGTACTTTGGGCCCATAAGTACCTCTTCCACAGAGATAAACAAAAGCAAGGAACTTTATTTCCCCACTTCATAGAGGCAGTTTGCAGGCCCTAATGCATCTGTGCACAACCCTTCAAATGGACCCAAGCACATCAGTGGTATAGCATACTGCCTCTGAGTATGGGTCCTTTCTCTAAGCACCCTCTGGAGTCAGAACTCGGCAAATTGTAGTGAAAATGTAAGCAGTCTGGCAGGTTTCCAGCTGATGAGTTAATGCTGCTATAAACTTCAGTAGTTCCTCTCTGAGGCATGCAGAAGGGTGCAGGCACTGGGAAAGTAGCCAACGAAGGCAGAGAGCAGACAGCAAAGCTGAAGGCCAGCCTTGAGGATTCACAATGCTATTGTCTTTTTGCAGGGGGGGTCCCGCCTTGCCAGAACCCCTTCAGTGGCAGGGCTGCAAATCAGTAAGGAAATTAAGGTACGCAATTCAGCCTGTGAAGCCAGTGTGACTTGCGGAAGTTTGATTAGCATACTTTGAGCAAAGATAGCTATGCCCAGCACTGAAGCCGCCCCATGACTGGACTAGCAATACAGGGTGCTGCAGAAAGCCAAGGGTTCTCAGTCATGCCAGGTCAATTCATTGAGCTTGAGCTGCAGTGAGGCAGTTTAGGTTTGAACTCGGACTTTCACTTCACTCTGAAGCCTAGACATGTAAGTTGCAAAGATATTGAAGACAGAGGTCAGATGCCATGGGACAAATGGAAAATAAACAGCAAAGAGAAACATTGTGGTTTACTTTGTGTAAGTGAATGCTGGCAGCAAAAAGCTATTTTTATTTGCATTTGAAGTGAAGCATTTAGACTATAAGTGCTTTGAGCAGAGTGACTTTAGGGGAAAAATATTAATGATAAAAAAATGCTACAGTAGATATGCAATAGGAGATATGTTGAGCTGATGGTGATTCTTGCTGTGAAGCTGCTGCAGCTATTGTATCAAACAATGGACAACTATATTCCTCACAGGAACCTTATCTAACAAAGAGAGGACTTGTCTACTGTGCAGGCACTGCCAGAGATGTGCTCATACTTTAACTGGCTTTTGTCCTTCCCCCTGGTATCTGAACATCAGAGTCCTCATCTAGGCTGGAGGTTCCATGGGACATATGAAGTGCTGCAAGGATGGTTAGATGACTTGTACATCAATGCTCATCCTGACTTGTTCATAGATACCTAGGGCATATCTATATCTATTTCATTAATATTAATGTCAGAAGCTGTAGTGGGACATTACAGCTATGATGGCACATTACAGATGTAGTAGCACTTCTCTCTACAGACACCAGTAAGGGACCAGTGAACCAAAACTGTTGTGTCAAAATCCACTTTTGTATTTAGACTTCAACATTCTTGGGGAAAAAGTGAGATTTGGTTTAATTTCTGGCCTATGAAGCAAAAGCAAAGAGGTCTTAAGCGGCTAAAATACACTTGTAATGAGTGCGGTAACAACTACTATATTCCCATGGAAGCAAATTTAAGTGGTCTAAGTTACACAGCACAACCTACTGCATATTAAGCATAGTCTGAGTGATTAAACAAACCTCTTATGCAAAAGGTAGAGATACCATACAAGCTAGAATTCTACAAGCGTGATTAAACAGTAATCAAATCTGAGAGGGTGATCTTCACATGATAAACTATTTGAAGCACAGTCTGTGGCTGCAAAGTGTTTGCTTGTCTGGAGTAGATATTTTGTATGATATCCATACAAATTTTATACAGCCAGGTAATGCCTAGCTCCACATTCCTTTTCCTCCACAGAGTGCTGAGGTTGCTGGGGTAGTGCAAAGAGTTGAAATAGTAACCTGCCTACCTCAGTTTTTGAGTTTGGTTTGCTTTTTTTTTTTTTTGTAAGTAACTGAAAGGCGGAATTACAACTGGTGTACTTATTTATGCCACACTGAACACTCCATAACTTACTTCTTTTCTGTTTGTTTGTTTTTAAGCTACTGAGAGTTACTGAAGTAAAAATGACTTGACCAAATCAAAACAGCGAAAGAGAAGTGCTTTGCTTGATAATACACAGTACTAAATCTTAAATAGGTATATGGAGAAATCAGTTACTTTCTAGGTTCTCTGAAAACAAATATGATGAAAGCAATTTTTTTTCCTAGTGTTTTGATTGGCTAATTATTTTTCATGGTAATAGCACAAAGCAGCATTACCTTAAGTCTTTTATTTTCATTACTCCTTCTTAAATGTTTTCATTTTAGGAATAGAAGAAGCAAAATGATTTCCTATCTGTTAGAACACAAGCTAACAGTAGCAGTAGTCGTTACTCAAACAACTATCATAGGCTGAGCACTGCGTGAGTCTCCTAGGTAGAAAGTGTATTCTGGGCAAAGCTCCCATACAATGAGAGTTGTGCCATACTAGAAGTTTGTGAAGATGGGGACAGAGATGGAGGAAATACAGATGTGAGATGTACTAATCAGACATTTTGTTACTACTTACTCTTCTCAGTAGTGTTTTAATGGAGATTAAAAGATGGAGCTGGTTTTGCAAGTTGATGCCAAGGTGTAGAAGAAGCACTTGTGAGATGTTTCGATTTTTTAAAATTCTCTGTGAAATCGCAAATTTATGACACTGAATCTGAAGCAAATATGTAAAGTTGTTTTCAGTAATAGATTATTTAAAACGATTGCTACTTTAGGCATTTTCCATTAGGCAGTTGTTGGCTGGAGGCATGGGAACAGTTTTTTCAGCATCTTCCTCTTCAGCCTTCTATACCTTCAGACACAACCGGTGAGAAATCACATTACTATTGTCTTGCTAACACAGTTTTCAGTTGTTTTGAGATTCTCCTTAAAGCTTCTTTCTATCCTTTTCCTAAATGGAACTGGTGTTTGCAACAAATTCTCTCTTGCTTGGGTTGTGGAGGTTTTCTCAGTGCTTTGCTTCAGGTGGTGGGTGCATCAGTGCTGTGCAGTGGGCCAGCCACATCCCACTCTCTGGCTGTATCTGTTACTGTGCTTCAGTCTGATTCAAATGATGGCAAAGCCGATGCAGAATTTTATTGTTTTTATTAAATCTGTGTGGTTGCACCTTCTGCTTTGGAGCAAGGTTAATTTTGTACCTTCTGTTCTTGTATCTGGATTAGTGCTTCATGAGAGAAATTGAAGCACATGAAGGATTGAACTGGGCAGAGGAGTTGTGGAATGCATCAAGCCTGTTTTCTGTCTACTTCTCTAATGATTACTATTGGAGCCATTATTTGCTGCCTTTTTAACTCTCACAATGAAATTAGATTAGAAAATTCTGAATTCTCTGGGTCCTTATATGAGTATGGGGGGTAGTTTTATAGTCTGAAGCAGACAAAGCTTTGCTAGCCTAGAAATTGTAAACCAAAATTAAACAGTTTTCACAAATATGTAGGCTGTATGTAACATTGGAAAAATAAATCTCTAAACTCGGGACACAGCTTTCTGGATTTCTTGGCTGCTCAGTTTGCATAATTGTGAGCACATCACATTGTTGAGCTCCCTGGTACTGAATAAAATAGCCTCAGTATCAAGCAAGATGGTAGGTTTGTGCACTTGTATGTCGTTCCTCTCTCTTGGGTACTTGTACCTGCGGCAAGCTGCTTAAGTACGGGATTGTGCCATTCAATGACTGAATGTGACTACTCATCCTGTTGGATGCATCAACTCTGAATTGCTTTGTGTGTATTGTGTTGTTAGCTGAGGAGCAGGCCCTGCTTGATACCTATGCTGTAAATGGCTACTGCCTGCTTGTCGCTGAGACAAGCTTGTGTAAGAGAGGTCAACTCTCTACTTTGTTTCCTGTCAAATGCAGATTTGCTGTGCTTAATTTTTCTTTACTTGTGTATTCAGATTCTGACCTTTAAAGAGTAAATCTCTTGCCTGGATTGTCAGACTCAGCTGTGCTTGCACTCTATTTTTAAACATTGGAGTAAGGAGACAGGAGTGACAGTAAGCCTATCCCTTCCTACACCTGAGATAAGATGAATACATCCTCTCTTAGATCCTCCATCCAGGATGGGCAACTTTCCATTAAAGATAGCACCAATGTGGTATCACCTAGTTTCTGGAGGTGGGAAGATAAGAGTGCTGTTTGAAAAATACTGCACCAGTATCACTTCGGTTGTCTTCTCCAAAGTAGATGAACAGGGAGTTAGAGAGACCACATCGCCCTAGGTGTTAGTCCAAATCTGTTCATGCCCAGAAGCATTATAGATTTGTTAACTCTGAAAGAACCATTGAGTTTTGAAGCCTGAAGGGAAAAAATCCAGGCAACACTAAATTGTGCAATGATGTTATTTCAAAAAGTAATCTTGATGATCTTTTTCTGAAGTTAGTAACTGATCACAAAACCAAGTCACCTCTGGTTAGTTTTGCAGTAGATGACATTAGCAATGAGTGCTCGATGAGCAGCCACTGTGAGATGCTGTGCTGCAGCCGCTTGTGCTTTCCATATGCAACACCTCTGTTCAGTATGAAGTCAGCTGGTGGAGTGTGAAGCACCATGAATCATCCTGACGCTGCTGGGGTGTACAACTACAGTCTTTAGCTAGGCGTGAGCCAGACTGGCTTTTATTTGGTCTGTATGAAGAACAGGACAGAGAAACACATCCTGGTGCTCTTCTGTCCAAGGGTGAGTGTACCAAATGTAGTACCTTGCTTGTGTTTGAAGCTGCACCAGCTGCATGTGGTCCCAAGAGGTGAAAACGTCTGTTACAGGTGAATCTGTTTCGGGGGCACCCCAGCAGTACAGGTCCATGTGGGGCCACCTCTTCCTCCCAGGAAGGAACAGTGCTGGACTAGCCTGTTAATGGTGTAGCCAAGCTCTGTTTGTAGTGTGATGCAAAATGACTGTGCTAATGAGCCTCGTGCTCCTGGACCTATCAGTTACTAGTTTCTCTGGTTTGGTATTTTTTTGTGTGGTGCTGTTTGTTTTGGTTTTTTCCCCCTACCCTCTAAAGGTCTATTGTTGGCATTTGGTTTGTGAGTGGAATAGGAATTTTGGGAAAAATACCTTCCTAAGTGATGTTAGAAAGACAAAAGCTTTACAATAAACCCTTTGTGTTCTCTTTTTTTGGTATCTGCAGTAAGTTGTTCCCAGTGTTATTAATTCTTCTGGCAGGTGGAGTTAATTTATTTGTGTATTAGTCTATGTGCTGCTAGATGAATTATAGATTTAATTATGGTCCAGGTGCTCAAAGCTTTGCTGTTCTTCTAAATGTGAAATATGAAGAAAAAATGAGTCTGAGTAATTTTTTGGCCTATTGAATAAATGTAAATATTCAGGAAATTATGCCAGAGTATAAATAAAGAGGGGATTTACTTTTCAGAGAATATTATTATCTACTCCGGAGTATTCTGCTTCATGGGAAGGATTATACTGGAGCACACCTTTTTACAGCCACTACTTATGGAGCAGATTAAAAAAAAACCTTTTGCCTATAATTTCTTGTATTTTCAGACAGAGTTTGTTTTGCAGTTGCAGCTGATTACTAGTGACCAAAAGTTGAATGGAGTTAATATAATCAAGAAACACTCTCTGATTCCTTTATAGGTATAAGTAAACTACTGACTTGTAGAATTCCTGTTCATCTGTCTTAGTCTTTCCTTTTCTGCCTGCCACAATTTTACTCACAGTCCTCAGATATTTGCTAACTGCAAAGGTAATTATGTTTGTTTGTTTTTGTGGTCCTAAAACAGTTTTCCCTCATACTTTCCCTTAGTCTGTATGAAAATTTACTTTATGGATGGCATTTAATTCTATGAGGCCTCTTTTAACAGTCTGTTCACAGTCAGACTGATTACAAAATCTATGAAAAAATAATTTTTTAACTGAGATTTCATAGGATTTTTGGGCAAGAGGCAAGTATATGAGCCATGTTAATTAACTGGGACTTCTCTTTATTCCTCTTCTCTTTGTACCTCTTTAATTACTTCCTTTCTGATTTGTTGCTCCCAGTCAAAAACATCACATCATACCTTTCTCAGCTTTTTCAGGAAAATCTGTGTGTGTGCTTAAATGCTTTTCTGGAGGGAG
Organism: Psilopogon haemacephalus; assembly: GCA_013396835.1. Classification (NCBI taxonomy): domain Eukaryota; kingdom Metazoa; phylum Chordata; class Aves; order Piciformes; family Megalaimidae; genus Psilopogon; species Psilopogon haemacephalus. Next base: position 35,473 of record VWZI01004852.1, read on the forward strand.
CATGAATTGGCTCTGTTTCAGCTGCTGCTAAATAACCTTTGGCAGAGCCTATGGAATAATTTGCTTGTGTGCCTGCTGCAGTTTTGGGGGCAAAAAAAACCCCCAAAACTGTGCTTCTTTAATATACTTCACTGTTGTAATATGTCATCTATACATGCAATAGTATGACATTTTCCAATTAATATCAACAGATTTATTGTTGCAGTTGTCTGCTTGTACTCCATCTAATTTAGGAGTCAGGAAATTTGTATTATGATTTCTGTTTTCTTTTTGGGGCTACTCAGCAACTACCCTCAGGAGTCTGCTGTTTCTCAGGCAAATATTTGATGCATCTCCTAAGGAAGTAGCCAAAAGTGCATGTTCTGACCTTCACCTTTAAGTATTTTAATTTCTTTTACTGGCATATAATGAAGTTACTATCACAGCCATTAAAGATAATTCTGTGAAAATGTTTTATGTAACTATGGCATAAACTGGTTTTAGTGTTGTTTTTAGTACAGTGCAGAGTCAGCTATTGCTTCTGATTCCTTATTTTGGCCCAGTATAGTAATGCCAGTTTGCTCTGGTAGTTTGAAAGGAAGTATATTTGGGCATTTGAGTTTGAGGTAGGTAAGGAGTTTCTTTTGGGGCAATCTGCATGTTTTAAAGGACTTCAATATTTTTATTTTAAATACTAGGTTAAATTGACTTCTAAGCATCTCTGTATTTTCCACTTTTTCTTTGATGCTCAAGTGCAGAGGATCATTTCCAAAAGTTCTGCTGGTGACACTGAATTCAGTTCTGGTTCATCAGTATTGATGTTATAAAGCGATGTGTAACTGCCATCTCAACGTCACTGGTGCTAATGGGCCTACAAGTGGATTCATGTAACTTTTTAAGCTCTCTTGATAGGCTGCAACTTTTTTGGTTAGGGAGGGTGCACATGCAGCTTCTTTCTTTGAACACATATTAAACATGGTTAAATTTAGAATAGGATTAGGAAGTAAACTCTTCACAAGGATTTTCCTATTATAGAGTCTAAATTTAGATTGTCTTATATAAGGATAATTTTAGATCATGAGGTACCTACACTTTCTGGGAGGTTAGTGAATGAGTAGACTGGGGCTTAACAATGTATATAGGTTTTCAAGTCCTTTACTCAAGAAGGAAATGTAATGGATGTCAGCATGTTAATTTGATGGAATGCATTTATAAGAAGCTTTATGTAGCTGTTACGTGTTAACTAAACCATGTCTTCATTTGGTACATTTGTTCATTTGTTGTGTCCTTAGGTTATTTAATAAAACATGTAGTGAAACACTAGAAAAGCTCCTGGACTTTGTCTTCCAAACAGCAACTGCTGTCTTAAAGCAGTTATTTTTCTTTACAACAAATGTGTGTTTCTGAAGTTACTTATTCTTCATGTATTACTATGTATTTTTATTTTAAAACTGAATTATGTAGATTTTTTTTCCCTAGCATTGCAGTGCACTATAATTTCTGGAGATAAGAGTACTACTGTGTAGAATCCATATTAACATTTTTTTAAAAGTAGGAAATAAGACAATGCCACACACTCCTCAGATTCCACTTTTTCTAATATTGTCAGCCTTTGTGCGCCTCACACGTGTATTTTTGTGTCTGGCTGTTTATAACTGGAGTGGTGCATTGTATCAAACAAGGTTGGCTTTGCACCACTGAATTGTGATCAGTTCAATCGCATTATTACTCCTAAATCTTGCTTTGCTCTAAGCACACTATAGATGCTTCTCGTTTAGTGCTCAGGAACTCTTTCCTTGGAAGTTGTGTGCCTTTTTAATGTGTCATGGCTCAATTATCACGTTCGGGTTTGGCTGCCAAAATAGCTGTATGTATTGTCTAGCAAGTGACAGCCTGGGCCTTTATCTTTTGCTGGCTGTTTGCCAACTGTTTAATTGCAGCCCTGTGTTTGCTGTGTGTCACATCTTATGGTGGTCTATTATACCCAGCTAAAACAATATTTTGAAAATGTTTCAAATGTAAACTAACTCTGTGAGACTTTATGTTCTGTTATTTACATGATCTTCTGCAGATGTAATGTAAGTCGTTTTTCCCCCCTCTAAATATAAATTTTGAACCTCCCATCATCTTCTGAATTTCCAGTGCAAAGAGAAGATGAGATGGGGGCACAAAAATGCAGCCTCATGCCCTTGAGAGGTGTAATTAAATGTATACATTTTTAATGTAATTTTTCTTTTGTAGTTTCCAATATTTTTAAAGCCAAATATTCCCCTTGTTCTGCCCCTTAGGAAAGAGCAAGTGTGCAGAAACCAAGCAAGATCTCAGTGGGAGTAGCAAAGCCTATGGGCTATATTTCTGCCCAAACAGATGCTTCAGGTGAAGATGACTTCGGATTTTGAGTGAGTGGTGTCTTAAAGGGGCTGCTTATGATGTAGGTGCTGTACACAGGACGTTTGGCTTGGCAGCTGTCTGCTTTCCATCAGGAGATATTTCAAACTTATGTTACTTGTGGTGGAACTGAACTGATTGTTTCCTACAGCCTCACACCACTCGAAGAAAGGAAATGTGTGGTGTGAAGCCAGGATATTAGAAGGCTAAGTGGCCAGAGCTTGAGCTAAGTGTGAGTCCAGGTTTTGCTGCACCTCTTTATACAGTTATTCATCTCTTACTCACTCTCTACCTGAAGAGCCTATGTCTTGGAGAGTTTCAGCTCGTAGGTGAGATTCCTATCAGGTGCAAACCACTTTACCTTGAAAAGCAATGAATGTATGTTACCTAACGTTCCTAGCTATGAAGAGCTTTTGGCAGAAACTTTGCTTTTCCACAGGTTAGAGAGGAAATCAGAATTTGTTCAATTGCTTGTTTAATAAGAAGAATAACTGTTTAACAAGAAAGACATGATTTAAGTCTTGGGAAACAGCTTTGCAGTTTTAGGTCAGAGGAATGCAGAACAGCAGAGAGCTTAAGAAAGATCCCATTTTTGTTCAAAACACCAGGTTTATAATTAAGTAAGAAGTGATGACTTTTTCAAAAAGGGAAGAAAAAGATTGCCTGTAGGCAGGATTAGATCTACAGATTTTTTTTCTTTTTAATTGCAGGGGAAAAGATCTTGTCTAGCTAAAGCTATCTAGCATGCTGGATGAAGTTTAATACTAAAACGAGATTTTTTTAAAGTGAAGTTGAAGTGTTAGAGTGCTCTTAAATCTGCAGTCTGAAAAGTGTAACACTGTGTGCAAAATACTCAAGTGTGTGCACAACTGTTTTTTCCCAGTTAATCTGCTGGAAATGTTCTGGTAAATCACCTCTCCATACACCTTTTTAAGGAGCCAATAAAGTATGAAAGGATATTTAGAGTATGAAAGGATATTTAGAAGAGAGTTGTACATACATGGAGCAGCTGGAGTGTGAATATTTGTGGCAGTTCTGCTGCATTGTCACTGCCTGTCTTTTGAGGAAATGCATCAAAATAGTTACTTGCATCACTTTGTTGTAGTAGGATTTACATAATTCCAGTAGGTTACAATGTGACCAGTCTATCCATTGTCAAAAAGAAGGCTGTCCTTGAGTAGAAACTACTCTATTCTCTGATTTTATTAAGCTTTCATGTATTGCAGTATTTAGTATGTCATGCACGTGAGTTTCTTATCTTAAATCATGTTACTTTCTGCTTAGTCTGAAGACATCATCAACTAAGTTTTGTTGTATACAGGTAAAGTGGGTGCTGAAAGGTAGCTTGACAGAAAGCTGAACTGTGTACCTGTTGTCAGGTTCAGTGAAGTGAGTGTGCATGTGTGCCATTGACATGGAGTCTTCAGAGAGCTCCCTGATGTAGAAGTTAATGATTTTTAAGAAGTTATTGTTTCTGAAAAGTAGTTACAACACTCAATTATAGGTACTATATTGTTGAAAATGATTGCTTATATGTTGGAATTATTAATTGGAAATTAGTGGAGGCCTTGGGGAAGAAATTTCAAATGGTTTCTTCACCATTTGAGATCCTAGGTAGCCCTAAGAGTGAGATACAAGGCAGTTAAAATCTGGCAAGACTTGGGCAAAGCTCAGTGCTGGTAAAGCAGTGAAGCCACTGCTGTTCATGGCTGAACATCCTTTATCTGCTCAAGAAAGTTTATATGGAGGACAACAACACAGGAGAGGTCACAGAAGCACGCAGCCCATATGATGCTACAGGCTGATGAAACCCTGGATGCTCCACTAATGAAATACAGATGGAACACACAAAACTGGGGGAAAGCAGGGTGTGGTGCAGTAGAGTAGACTGAGAGCAGGTACAAAATTACTATGGCACTGTTGAAAGGTGCAGTATGATGCAGCCAAGATGCAGAACTGTCATGAGCCCATGGCACTAGCCACAGTATTTGTGCCTAGGGGGTTTTGCTTGGCTTTCTGCACACCAGGCTCTAATTCCTCCTATAAGACTCTTTCGCATGCTGCCTTTATTCTTAGTTTCTGATTGTTTATGTCTTGTCCCATTCTCCCCTGTCTTCACAGCTCTGAAGTTAAGATAATTGAGGCTAAACACTGGCTTTTTTCCCAGTGGAATATTTGTTGTATATTTGTAGTTACCTTTTTGGAGGTTCAGAAAAAGGAAAAAGTGAGACATCCTCTGCAAGAACATACAGTGTGTTCAGGGTTAAAGTGGGCCATGAAAAGGGACACTTCCCTTTCTTGTCAAATTTGCTTTGGTTTCTTAGATCCATCATACTGGAATGCAGCTGATTTTCATGTAAGGAGGAAGCAGAGCCAATTGATTTAAACTTCCAGTTGTGTCTGCTGGCAATTTCCACCAGGAACTAATTACAGCTAGCAGCTATTGCCAGCAGATGACTGAGTGAGTGGTTCCACCTCTTAAAGATAAGAGTTTAAACCTGCACAGGATTTCTTTTCCCTTGAGATCGTAAAGCTGGGGTAAAATCTTTAAAGCAAATATTTTATGTACACCCACAGAAATCTACAAAATTTAGGTACACTTTATCACACAAATACTATCTGTAGCAATTCCCCAAACTAGAAGGCAGTTTATTGGGCTTTACACGGTATCCCTGTGTCATTTCAAGACTATGTGGTGTCCCTATTTAAACTCTGATGTCATTAATGCAGCTTGCTTTTTGTGTTGCCTGTTCAATAAATTACTTCAACATAAACAAAATGCTTCAGACTTTTTTGCTAAATTAATGCTATAGCTTTGAAAGTACTCATAGATACTGAAAATCTGCTCCTCTTGAAATTGTATGTTCTCTAAGAAGAGTTTTCCAAGTGACCATCTTTAATAAAGGATTTTTTTTTTTCAGCCAGCATCACTAGGTGGCAGTGCCTGGTAGTCTAACAGCTGAGTGTTAGTTTGAAAATAGCTCAAATTAATGTAAATCGATAGAATAATTAAATATATGTTAAACTTCCAGTGTGTATGTCTTACAGTTCTGTTTCCTTTTAATCATACTTCCAATAGTTCAAGAGAAGATGTCCTATTTAGGTGCTACTTGTATATATAGCTCTTGGGTAAGCAGTCTGCTCTAGCTTTCACGGTGGTTCTGCTCTTTTTCTTGGCTTGCTTGAAAACTTCTTGAAGTTTTGCTGAGTGACTGAGCCTTAGCCAGAGCCCATGCTGCTGTTTCATGCATGGCTCTCTCTATACACAATTTATATTAATTGTGTGCTGAAATATTAATGCAGTACAGCTTGGAGGATGCTAGATCAGACACATACCACCAAAAAGCCATGTCAGTATTCCTTTCTGGAGAGCTCCTAGGTTGGTATATTTTCCAGAAGAATGTTGTCCACCGTTAATTCAGGCAGTGTGAAATCAATGAAAGTGTTGTTTGTGGCTTTTATTCCGTTTGTTTATTTTGTGTTTTAGACATCATATGTTTTTTCCCCTGGCTGGTTTCCTTTGTTTTGTTACTGGTCAGTCGTGTGTCTGTAGGCAGCACTGGTATGACAGCACCATGCCTGCACACAGGGCATGACAATGCCTGCACACTGTTCTTTGGCGTGCATTTTCCCAGGCAAGGCAAGAGGAAACCTGCCTTTCATGTCAGCAGCCTATTTAGCTGCAAGCAGAAAGACTTCAGATAGGTGGGTTTATTCAGGGATGATGGTAAGGAGAAATGATGAACCTAAGCGGCGTTTGTCCAGTGCTTTCAGTTCAACTCCATCATCTGCCTTCTGAAATGTAAGTGTGAATTTGGCGTAACCTACTCCCTTTTCTTGGTTCACTAGCACTTTTAATATAAAAGAGCTCCTGTTTAAAATTACAGTTATTTTCAGATTCTTTCTTAAGCCATTGCAGATGTCTTTATCAGTCTACTAAAAACTGAAGAACTGTTGTTGGCAGGAATTGATGTTACTCACTTGTTTGGTTTGTTAGTTTAACTAATGGTTCTTGTTAATGTCAGTCAGTTTGCCTGAAACCATACATTTAGAGTATGCACGCTCCTATTTGCTCTAACAATTGTATTTACGATATTTTTAAAGTCTTCATAGTAGAATTCAGTGTTGCCAATCTGCGTTACATCTTGGACACCTATAAAGCAGAATCAGATTTTGCAAGAGAATGATGGGGGAAGAAAAGCTCCAAATGAAAGAAAATAACCAAGAGTAAGCATGTAGCAGAATGTGTTTTTTAGGACAGGAGTTCACTCATGCCCCTGTTTATTTAGAAGATTTGAAACTAGGTACTAAATAACTTTCTGAACAGCACTGGGGTATATTTCTGTGGGGTGATGTAGTCTTTTGTGAAGGCCCACTTTAGAGAAACAGCAAATAAAAAACAGAGAGTGAGCAAGATGGTTTGGGAACTGCAGCACAATGCTTAACAATCTCATCTTGTGTGCCAGGGGAGTGATATAAGAATACCACAACAGAGAAACCCTTAATATTTTTTCACATGTCCATGTGTTTTTAAGTCAGAAGGAACGGGGTAGCTATGAAGTAATCAAATAATTTACAGGCTAATTTTTCATCATTTTATACAGGGTTTGATAACAAAGGTATAAAATTTGGTGCAAAGCAACACTGGTGGGGAGAGGTCTACATCCATTTAATCCCCCAGTCAGTAAAGTACTGAAGCATGTGCTTATCTGCTATTGAAGTCAGTGGGTTTTAAGCACATGCAGAAATACTTTCCTGAGCTGGATCTGGAGGAGGGGAGTCAATTAAGTGAGGTCACACACAGAGGGAAAAGAGGAAAGCATGTGGGAATTATGAGTTGGAAACAGCAATCGCATTCAGCGTGTTGTAGGAGAAAGCCTCTGGTTGTGCAGTACACTGCTAGGATTTTTAACCAATCTCAAAGCCTCATCACCAAAGATGTCAGGTGCACCTGTGACTTTGCAGGAGGTTTAGCCCTGTGTTAGTCTGCATTTGGAAAGCCTAGCCTTTGGTGCCAGAGCAGGGTGAGGAGAGAGAAAGCAGGGCAAGTGGGACCTGCCTGCTGTCTCCTTGCCTTTGCCAGCTTTTGCGTGGCAGTTTCAGGAATACGCCGTTCAAAGGAATAATATTTCTGTTACATCTCCATCCCAGTATGCTGTCTGCAAGCAGCAAGATTTGGAAATATGAAGCCAGTAGTTGTCAGGAGGTGCTCACTATGTTGCTCTTAGGAAGAACTCTGTTTTGTGAGTGTATAAAATCAAAGTACACATTCAGTGCCTGCCTTTTTACCTAATTTTTACATGACGGCTGAATGCTCATCTGATCCTGTTTATTTGGGGGCATTCAGCACATAATACTAAATGTGCTTGATTTTTTTTTTATTTGCAGGTCACCTTTAAATGGAGCTGTAGAAGTAAGTGTAAACTGCACCTTCTTTTGTCATCAGTAAGTGCTGAAGGTTGTAATGCCTTCAGAGTGTCTCTGGACTCACATGTGGGAGAAGGGTGGGCAACCCCTAATGCTACTCAGAGAATAGGAGAGTTGAAATATAACACGGGCCCTTGTTTGTTTGCACTGTCTATTTGTACAGGCTGCCTCAACACTGAAAATAACTCCTGGTTTGTTTTTTGTTTTTGGTGTTGTTTTTTTTTTTTTCGCTTGGGATGCTTGTCAGGGGACACATTTAGGAGGACAGTTTTGGCTCTGAAGATACCCACCATCCTGCTTGGTTAGAAAAGAGGGCTTAGATGGCTTGTCTTGATACCTTCTAGGTCAGACGTAACTAGAAAAGAGTGTAGGCTGTTACCCTGTGTAGGGAGATAGCACGTTCCTGTTTCAGAGTGTCTTACAGAGGATCTTGGTCCTCAGTAGAAGTCAACCAAGTACATTTTCCACATGATGTGAGCAATTCCTGTTATCTGTCTATGGTGAAGGAAGTGTGATCTAGAGGCACTTAGCACTTGTGCCAGAAACACGGGTGTAAACCAGCTGAAGCAGTAATAGATCTCGACCTGCTGTTTCCTCTGTTGATTTGCAGCTGTTGAATTTGTTAGCAGTGCACATAATGGGCAGTGACCCGAGCAAGGGAGAGCCAGTACCCTGCAAAGGCTTTGGACTGTAATCTCTGTGTGTGGTGGAACAGAGAGTCAGACCTGGAGCCAGTGTCTTCTAAGCTGTTCTCTTCTGTCTCAGGGGCAGCTTGTGCCCCCAGCAACTGCTGTAGATCTTCCTCAATCACTCCCTTCCGTGGCAGCTCCACTTGGAATGTCTGCATATCCATGGTGGCAGAAAGAGATGAGTCTCATGGTGCTTCACTCCAGAAGATGGGGCCCTTTCAGGCACCAGGCAGGAATGGGCAGTGTCTGGAGGTGGCTGCCCAGCTGCCAGTGGTTTGTATGTTTGCCTGTCCGTGACCAAGACACAGCTTGTGTGCTGAGCAGCATTATTCTTGTAGCAGATGTGTGATTGCTGAAATAAGTCCTCATTTTCAAAAGAAACTGTATGTGTTTATTTTAAGTCACAGCTTTTTAAAAAAAAACCTGTTTGGCCATGATGTTTCCAGGAGGGTGGGGGAAAAAGTCAAATGGAAGCAAATGTCATTTTTAGTGATTGTGAAAAGCAGGTCTGAGGATCTGTGCTGCCATTGCTGCAATAAGCTGTCTTCCTCTGTGCAAGATGAGCATGTATAATGTCAACATAGCAGGAGATTATCTAAGGAGGATCTGATGTCTTACCTCAGTGCCAGGCATGTGAATTTCTCAATTTTGAATCAGTTGCAATAAAAAAAAAAACCTACAACACCACTTCAGCTTGCCCTCAGCACCTGAAATCCTCTTTTATGAGGTTGCAGGTGTTTTCATCCCTCTTCTGTTGTTTCAGAGCAAAACAGCTTGGTTGACATTTATTGGGTCTGTTCTGCAAACACGAAGGAAGGTCACATTAAGTGCTGGAAGCTGGGAGTTCAGAAAGGCCTCAGCCCTTACGTGGGAAAGGCTGTGATAAGGAGTACTGTGGCATCACCCAGTTCTTACACAGAGTGTACATATTCAAGAAGTGTAGACCAGGCTTGTGGGCAGTAGGCAGCTGCCAGAGAGTCAGTCTCAATTTGCTGTCGCCTCTGGTTGCTGTTATGTGAACTGGGATGTGTGGTTGCCAGCATTAGGAAACGCGGAGCAGGAGTGAGGTGGTGGTGAGCTTGTCTTCCCAAGCTGCTGGCAGGATGGTGAGGAGTGTGAGGCACAGGTGAGCTGCCAGGCCTGACAGTACATGCTGCAGTGACTGCCAAAGGCAGGGCTTCACAGAGGGGTGAATACCACAGGGGAACACCAGCTGGCCTGACTTCATCTCAAAGGCTGCCTGCTTGGTACTGAAATGTCACTTGATCCTGTGAGGTGCTGTGTGAATACACCAGAAACCAAGACAACTGAGATAAGATGAATAGTTTCCAGGAGTGAGACCACCACCATCTCCTGCACTTCTGTGGAGAAAGTGCAGGAAGAGCTTTCTCAGGAGAAGCTCTTCCCTTCTGTTGTATTTCCTAGTGCTCCAGGAAGACAGCTCTGAAGCAAAAACAAAACACTTTTTTTTTTTTTTTTTAATAAAAGCAAAGCATTAGGAAACAAACAAACAAAACCGTCCAAGCAACTAACCAAACCAAGCAGATTAAACTGAAGCTTGCTGGAAGGAAACACTTGTGATTTGCCTGAGGACAGAGTGGTTAGTGTCAGGCATTTGGTGTGTAGGGCTGCATAATAAGGCTTGCATGAGATCTCCTTTGCCTGTCTCCTCAGCTCAGAGGCACTATGGAGTAGCTTTATTTTTTTTCAAATGCTGTGTGAAATCAACTCAGGAGCAGGAGGCTGAAGCAGCAAGACAGCTGTTATACTCTCCTTGGAGACTAGGAAGTATCACCATGCCACCAGACCTGCTTATATTGCATGTACTAAACACACATGGTACCTTTCTTCTGTCTGTTTTTCATCAAAACGTTAGATCACAGGCTGAAAGAAGATGGTCTTTGAAGGGAAAGGCTTTCTGCCTCATTATGCATTGAGCACTGTATGATAAACAAACGAGCTAGAGGCCCTGTCCTAAGTGGTCTGATTCCTGCAAAGGAGTAGTGGTGTTTGTTCCTGCTTTCTTTTGATCTTAACAAGAGATGCACTGCTCCTGAGCACCTTCTTGGCCTGGAAGCCTGCTCTCTGGTCAGGGAGATGCTCACACTCTGTTGGATGTAAAACAAGAAGGTTTGCTGTGTCCAGGGAAATTACATTTTCTGGGCAATGAACATTTACCTGGGAGAGCAAGCAATAAGACTGGGTACCTGCCAGTCCATTCCAAAGCTGTGATTTGGTAAACACTGGTCAGTAGGAGGGAGGGCCCCCAGCAAGCATGTGGAGAATCATACCTAAAAGACCAGTTTGTCCAGCTCTCTATCCCCTGGGCTAGCTGGGGCCCAAGCACTTTTTTCATCTGCCAGCCATGCTATGAGAGCAGCAGTCTATTGCAGAAGGTAAAAGTAGATTTGCAGCCTTCTCCCTATTGTTCCCCAGGAATGTGTGCTTTCAGAAGTCAGCCTGGAGGTGGTTGGGGCCCCACCCCTGGAGATACTCAAGCCTGGAGAAACACTTTTTCAGCAGTAGGCTTGGCAGCTATTTCAACAGTCAGGACCAAACGAGCATGTTTTTACTTCCAGCTTTGTATGGTGAAAAGCAGTCCACCTCTCCAACAGTCTCATCTTCAACATGTTCTTTCTGGCAGCATCTGCTGTGATAACTCTTTGCTTTGAAATACATCTTATAATCCTGTGTTTGACTGGGCAGTGCTGGTGGCATGGCTCTACTCTGTGGTTAACTGAATTGCTGGCTGTATTTGAGAATGGCCTGTGTGCCAGCGTGCTTCCTGAATCATTCTCCAGACAGCTCAATTTCTGCATCATCCCTGGATTTCTATGAGGTCTTTTAAAACTCCTGGCATTTAGCTGGAGGCTTCTGGATTATTTCTTCTTATATAGCTTTTCAAATTGTCCACAGGTAGCGCTGACGATCTTGGCTGGCTTCCAGGTCAAGCATGAAACTGAGATGAAATCTCCACTCTGCTGCTAGGCAGTCAGGTTGTTGCCAGCCTGAAACTCGCACTTCCCTAGAGATGCAGGGGAAAGGCTGAGCAAGGACCTCTGTGTAAGCAGGAGATAAAAGTGTGCACCCAGGTAGCTACTAACAGTGACAAGTATTGCAGGAGAATCTGTGTTTCAATTAGGAGGACAGGGAGGCATTTACAGAGAGAGAAAGGAAATCACACTGTAATCATATTCAATATGCATTTGAATTTAAAAGCACATAAATGTTTATAATCAAGTAGATAATTCAAATTTATTGAAGTGTATCTTCAACAAGGACATGCTGCAAGCTAAGGGGTTGATGATTGCTTTGTTGACAGAGGATGGGCTTTGGTGAGACTACTACAGTATTGACTTGAAGAGGCTGGATTTGCTAACAAGGTAGATGATCCTGCCTGGTCTCAGACAAGGGGGAAAAAATGAGAGAAGATAAAAAACTAATGGCAGCTTATAGCATTGGATAAGTAATCTCAAACAGCCATATTGATCTTGTAGCTTTAAAGTTATATAAATATATGAGAGTAAAAAATAAGATTTCATTCAGTAGAAAAGATAGTGGCAGCTAAGAGAATTAGTTTACATTTTTATTAGGCATTCTCATTAAGGGAATGGGAAAGCAGGATTTATTTTCTTCCCATCTCACAAGGCTTATATGGGATGTTTCAGTACTGGAATGCTTAAGCATCTCAGGCTAATGAAAAGATCATTTCAGGGCACTTGAACTGCTTTATAGCTTGTGATAATGGAGAAGATGCATTTATTGTTTAACTGGTAGAGAAGTGTGTGCCTGAGCACTGCTAGAGCAATATGCCAGTGGTTGTCACATGCATGTGTAACACTGTAGCTGCATTTGTGAATCTAATCTATTTACCCAAAAAAACCCAATAATAAGCTAATGGGTTTTGCCTTTGCTGAAAAGAACATTGAATTAAACTGAAGAGATTTTCTATTTTATGCTAAGTGATCGATAGTACCTTACTCTGAGAAATTTTGTATCTTATTTGGAGAGATTGTAGTTCTGGGAGAGATTTTTCTGTAAATCAAAAGTTAAATCTGAAAAAATTATAAATTGTTTTTTATCTAAAGTACTGGAGATCTGTTTAATTTTCAGTTTTATTGTCTCTTTTTACGCTATTTATTAACTCATTAGTTGTATTAATTAGATATGTATTATTAATGTCAATTATTGTTAATTGTTATTAATGTTATATTATTAGCATTAAAATAGTCTTTATACTTTTTCAACATAGTTATAGCTAAAAGCACAAATTGCTGTCTTTTTAAGAATTTTGAATGAAGTAAATGAATTCTTACTAGCATTTCTTAGTGTCTACAATAGTCTTGTGTTGGTATAAAACAAATCCATGAACATGAGTGACATTAATCAGGCCTCAGACAAGACTGAGAACACAGTTTGGTAAAAGGGACTGTATATACTTGTCCATTCTAATAATGCTCGGCATAGCTACTGCCAGAAAATATTTCACATACCAACTAAACTTTTCCCTGACAATAAAACTGAGCCTGACATAACCACCAGAAAAGTGGTCTTCTCCTCTCCACTCCTCTCCACCAGTTCCCGCAAACACATTGCTGACAGCTTCTCAGCAGTCAAGTGAATTCCCCCTCCAAGTCTGGACCTGAGCTTGCCGCTTTTGGTGTTTTTTGGACATACTTTTGAATGCTGCTCTCCAGAATAAGAATCAAGATTGCATCCAGCTGCTCCAGACTATTTAATTTTTTCTGAATGTGTCTTTGTTCTGGAACATCCCCACTGAAATGAACAGAGGGGTGGGTCATGCCAACTGTATCCTTGACAGCTCTGAACAAAATCCCTGCCTGATAACATGTTTTAGTTCATTATTCAACAGTGGAGTGAGTTTACTGAGATTTCAATGATCGTAATTAGGACATAAAAGCCAGCCTTGAGTCAGCATGCAGAAAAGAAGTTGAATGTTGTCTTTCAGTGAGTCAAATTTCAGATTTGGTATCGCTTGTCGCTGTGTGCACAATACTTCTGTCAAGATAAAAGACTACAGTCCCTTCAACCAGTATTAGTATCTAAGACTAGTAACAGGTCTGGTAGACAGCGCCTTGTCTATCCTTTTGGTGCAGGACATGTTGGGGAGTCCCCCAGTGCTGAGGCAACAGTACTGGCCTCTTTCTGGACAGACTTTTCTTTCCTGAAAATCCTATGGGAAGGCCTTTATTTGGTTACAGTTCCTTGGGACACTGTGACTCTGCTGACATTGTCTAATTTACTTCATCAAATACGCAAGTTATTCCCTACCTCAGTGAGTTTATTTTTTGTGTTTCTGAAGAAAGTGATTAAAAAACCCAATCGCATAGCACTTGAGGGTTTGGTTCTTGGGCATTCTGTCTTTCTGGTTTGTTGTTGCGTTTTTGTTGTTACAACACTCACGAGATCAGTTGAAGTCTGGAAGTAGAGTTTTGACTTAAAACCTCTCAGTTACTGGGTAGGGTACAGCTCAGGCACTGCCCACTTTGTAGAGGCCTGAAACAATAAACACTATATATATATGGCATGGCATATATTCCCAGAGCAGAGCAGCATGGTGACACTGAACTGAGTTTAGGAAAAGTAACTTTAATCCTCATCTCTATGATTTGTGTGCACACGCAGCAGTGGAATTTTTCTGCTGCCCATGTTTCCTGCTAGTTGCTTGTTTCTACTGCTGCTGCCTTGTCATTCTTGAAGGATTCAGCTGTGATTCAGCAAGTGTTCAGAAATACCTGAGAATATTTTTATAAGTTTCAACTGGGTTTTGTGTTTTTTTGGCCAATGTGTCTGCTGTGGGTGCCTGTGCTATGAAACTGAGATATCCAGCCTCAGGCTGATTAAGAACTTTTTGTCCATCAGGAGGAGCTGGTTTAGGGTTAGACTTGTCACTGCTACTATTATTTATTATTTTTTGTCTTATTCAGTAATACAAGGGTATTTTGAATCTAGTCCTCAGCTAAAGTAAAAATAAAATGTTTGAGAAATGTAAATCAAAAGAAAGCTCTTGTTTCTGTTGTTTACATCTTCAACATAATAATAATAATAATACAGTTTTATGTATTGAGATAGAGAGAAGATGAGATAATTTCCATACAGGTGAAAGTCATTCTTACTCTTCTGGATATGCAGAATAAATTATTGAATCCTATGTCTTTCTGGTGGATATTTAAGTATTGACATGTATTGTCTCAAGCTCTGATATAGCAACGAGTTGCAGAAAAATAACCAAAGTGCCATAAAGCTGAAAGGAGGAGGAAAGGAAACAAGTGCTTAACAAGGGTATAAACTGTAATAGTCATGGGAACCAAGAGCAAGCAAGCAAACTTTCACAGTTTGGCTGAAAACTTACTGTGAAGAAGTCAGAATCCTTTTTACTCCTTGCTGTTTTTCAGTTTTCTTACAAAAAAAATGAGGATTCAGAGTACTAAGCTCAGAAGGAATGCAGCTGGTGCTGCTGTTTGGATAGCTTTACACATGCCCAAGTGTAAAAACAATTGCAAATCTCAGTGTTTATACATACACATTTTTGATGTTGAACAAATTTTCTGCAGTGTTTCTAAACTTCTATGTACAACTGCCCTGTATAGTCTCTTTATTATTTGGGGTTTTTTTTCAAATCAGTGGTGGTATTTTTGCCTACCTTTTCATACATCCTGCAGTGGTTTCTTTCTTGACCATTTGCATCATTCTTATAATGCTAGCATTGCTCTGATATTTTCTAGGAAAAAAAACTAAATACAAATACACTGTTGTCCAAGAAATTTTCTTTCCTATCTAGAGTAATAGTTACATAAAATGTAATTCACTTTAGCAGTTGTTTCAGGGTAGTGGCAAACTTGACTCAGCTGCAAGCCATAGGTGTTCTCAGGGTTTTTGACTGGCAGAATCTGTGCATGGACAATTTGCTCTATAGGTTATAGATACAAAATATTTGTCTTACTAAAAATTGCTGTCTCTAAAGTTGTAAGAAATTATTTAAGGTAGAAATGGACCTTCAAGAACTTGTAGGAGAGTTTCTAATTAAGGTCACCATGTATAATTTGAAATTTTACATTTCCTATTTTGTGAATATTTAGTCAATCTCCACTAATATTTTCCTTGTAATTTTCCTTTTCTATTTCTACTTTTCACTATTGAAATATTTCTAGATTAAATTTCAAGGGGATTTCTAAATTAGATTTCAGAGAAAAATAAATGTTGGTAGAAGACATTGGGGAGAGGGGGTGCATTGTTAACAAATCAAAGTATTTGACATAACTACAGCAGATTTGCATTAATATAGCTGTTTGAGTTTAACATGCAAATAACTAGAGGCAGTGCACCATCCTCTTTAGACTTAGTTGCAGTCAAAATACCATATATTATTTCTATATTATTATGCAACAGGCATAAACCAATTAAGAAGTATTCTACCATGCACAAAGAGGATCACTGCATTCATTTGACTAGAAACCCAAAAAGAAAATAATACTCTAGTTTTCAGTAGTTTCTGGTTATTACGTGGTTATCTCAGACATGTTGAGAATAAAAGTTTTGTTATAAAACTTTGAATATGTGTCTGAGGTGAATAATTTGATCTGTGTCGGAATCAGCAGTGATGAAAGATACTTAGATATTGCTCTATCTCTGATTAGTATTTTCAATAGGTATGAAGCAGATAACTGACATTTGTAATTAATACTTCTTCCCTGAGTCTGTTAGATTGTCAGAAAAAAACCCAACTTGTCTTCACAAGACCGTCTTCATTGTAAGAAGAACAACAGTTTGACAGAGTACTAAGGCCATATTTAAGAAGATCTTGAGACTGGTTGGAGGGCATTCTGGGAAAACCACTGTTGGGCTCTGCTTGCTGAGATTTTAACAGAAGATGTATTTTCCTTACCGTTCTAAAGGAACATTGAGAAGGCTGTAGATAAGTTGGAAGGTGTAGAAGAGCTTGGAAAATTGAACTATGAGGAGGCTGGAAATGTAACACCTGCAGAAGCACTACATCAGTTTTGTGGACAGCAAGTAGATAAAAGTGGAGGGAAGCCAGTGTTTAAAAGATGGAGTTTCTTTTTCTGTTTTATGCTTTCTAATGCCACATAGACAGCTATGTTTAGTTTATTTGTCTGTAACATATTC
This sequence comes from Psilopogon haemacephalus, assembly GCA_013396835.1. Lineage (NCBI taxonomy): Eukaryota > Metazoa > Chordata > Aves > Piciformes > Megalaimidae > Psilopogon > Psilopogon haemacephalus. Next base: position 52,104 of record VWZI01004852.1, read on the forward strand.
AGTGTACCACGTTGTTCTGAATGCAGCCCTTATTCATGCCTGCTTCACCTTTGACCTTGACTACATGGTACATTACTTGGGGTTTTACCTGTTCTGAAGATATAATCCACTCTGTGCCTGTTTGTTAGGCAGCCCATTGCTGAGAAAGCCAACAAAATTACACCAGGCTTTTGGATGTTTTTGAAGTGGAACTTGACCTTCAGAACATTAGAGATTTTTAAGGCTCAGGTATTTGAGAGTGGCTCCTCTCTGCTTTTTACCTGTGGTCTGGGGAGAATGCATTGGTTTCCAAGAGGAGTCCAAATGACACCCACTCTCCAGCACCTGAGTTCACTCATTCCTATGCTCCACAAAGTTCTCCCCCTCATTGGACTGCAGGTCTGGTCAGGATTTGTAACTGCAGTGTAACTGAGCTGAGCAAGTTAGTAATGACTGTAGGCAGTTAATGTTTAGGTGCAGTCACTTAGCTGATCTGCACAGTATGGAAGTACTAGTCTGCAGTATATATGTAAAGCCTTCAAAACAGAAAGAAGAAAGTTAAGAAGCATCATCAAGAATATATCATCATGATCTGCTCCACGTCGTAGTGCTAATCATATTGTTAATTAAAAGTCTTTATACCTACAATGGTTTAATGCCTTGTATTAAAGGTGGATTGCTGCTTTTTCCATGGCTTGAATGAGTCAGTGGTTAATAAGGTCATGACAGCTGCTGTAGGTCTCTCTAGGGCAGATTTTTAAAGAGAGGTACATGCTCTGAAGTGTTTGAGAGGTGCATGGAAGTGTTGTAGACTGACCTTTTCAGAGCATGTTAGGAGATTTATCTTTCCACAAAGCTATGCTCATAAATTCGTTGTAATAATGACTGAAATGTGTTGATGTTTAAAGAAAAGAAGCATTCAGAAGTGTTTAAGGCATTTGGGATAGCACGGGGAGCCAAGTGCCTTGGAGGAAAAAGGTGTAAACCTATTTTTTATCTTTAATACACAAAATCTTTAAGTGGGCTCTGTAGAACTGACAAGAGTGACTGTTCCCATTGAATGCAAGAAAAGCATATAGAAAAAGTCAGAAATTATTGATGTCACTGTTTCGCCATTGACTCTGAGGAGGAGAATAGTGCCAGATTTTGCAATGCTTCCCTTCCTAGAGTGTTTTAAGCAGTTTACTGCTTTTAGTCTGGTTGGGAAAAGAACACTGATGCTGCATTACACTTTTGACTCCCATATGGCATACCCATGTAAGCCTCAATTTATCATAGTCATGTAGTGCAGAAGCAGAGCACTGTCCTTCAGGTCCTGCAATTGCACTTCTATAAGAGAAAGCAATTTGTGAGTTCTTTTGAAAGAATGAGGCCTCTTCCTTCTTTTCTTCTAATGGCACAAGGGATGCAATATGGGAGAAAGGTCTAGTCCTCTCTTACTGAGTTTTGCTGTTTTGGGGGCTGTGGCTGTACTGGTGATGGAGGGATCATGTCATTCTGTACATGCCAAAATGTACACCTAACCATAATCACCTAACCATAATCGTCCCGGGTAGTTGTCCACATGTGAATGTTGCCACTAATCCTGTGTTTGCCACTTTTCTTTTTAATAACAGGGGGTTTGTAGTTAACACTTTGATGTTAAATGGGATATTGCTGCCAGCTAGGAAAAAGCTAAGTGTCACCCATTCCTCTTGACCCTGGGTATAGGAGAGATTGTCTAGGTAGTTCAGAGTCATCTTTCCTTAGCACAATCGAAGCATGGCCAGGCGTTCTCTTTGCAGTCAGCTGCACCTGCAACCTTCTTTGGTGATTCAGACCCCTCCCAGCTGGCAAATTCATGTGAATGAAGCTCTGTATTCTTGCTTTTATACTAATCTATGCAGTTGCTTGGTATAGGTCCCACTGAAATAGGGAAAACTGACATTCTCTTGTCAGTAGTATTGCAAGAGCAGGAGTAGTCATCCAACTAACTCTTCCTCACTTTCCATCTTTTCCACTGTGTCACTTGAGCGGAGGACATTGAAAGTCATTTTCATTCATGTAGTTTTAGGCCTCAATGTTCAGAGTTCTGCATAATAGCTCTCATTGCCACTAGCGGCTATTTAGACTAAAATTCTATGGACAGAACAGTTGTATTAAAGCAAATGTGCAACTTCCTGCACTTCTCTTTTCAGCCCCCTTTAAGTTTTTTATTTTAAGTTGTCCTCAATAAGTACAGTATTCAAGGACCCATATGTTTGGCAAAACAAATAATTTACAGCCATTGTTTGTGTTCATTTTTGTAGTTCTGAAGTTATTTTAAAGAAACAGCCCAAAGCACTTTTTCCAGAATTAATAACTTTTCACATAAATCTGGAAATTACTGTGTTTCTGCTCAGATCTTCAGAAAAAGTGCATTTAGTTCATTAGTTTCATGCTGAACTGTTAACATTTTAGGTTGTTTTATTAGGAGAGAACAAAGAACCCCTGGCTTGTTGAAAATTTGTTACACAAAAGTAAGGATGAAAAGGTTCCAGAAGAGCTGATGTTAAACATTGCAAACTGGATGAGGTTGTGCAGATTGGAAAGATTTACAAGACGTCTGGTAATTAGCTTCCAACTCCTATGGAGTCCTGCTCTGAGAAAGCTGCTGCTGCTTGCACTGAAAGGGGAGCAAGAGGGAGATGAAGCATAAGTCTGAAAAGCTTGATCTTTGTGTTCACAAATTATCAGTGGTCCATTGAAGAGTCTCTGGCTACCTCTTTTGAAAACTACCTCCTCCTACAAAAAAAAAAGTCTGACATCTTCCCCTCTGGAGACTGTCTTCTTTGCTGGCATTTGCTCCTGCAGTGGGAGAGAGGGAACAAGCTATCAAAGAGCTATTTATGGCTCTCCGTACCTAAGCCAATCTGCCAGTCTATCCCACAGCAGCTTGCTGTTCTCTTTGGTGATTGCTTGGCAGCTGGGGATTACCAGCGTGCAACTGACTGGAGTTATTTCCCTCTGTCTGTCCCAAATTGACTGTGATGCTTGGGACTGCTGGTGAATAACCTCCTCTGGGGAGGTACAGCAGCATTCTTGGATGCAAGGGACCAAGAACCAGGCCACAGAGACTGATCCTTCCATTATTATTATAATTATTTTTGTTATTATTATTGCTACTATTACTGTTATTTTCCAGGGTTATTTTTAAAAAATCCATTAAGTAAGAAAGAAAAGTTTCCATGTGGATTAATTTTGTAAGTTGTCTGGTGGGGCCACCTATCCACACCCTGGTTATAGGATGAGGTGTGTATGGGTGGTTTCTGAAGTTCAGGTGTTTGAACCTTCAAGCATTGAATGAAAATCACTTGAGACCTGGTGTTTTGATTACTTGTCAGCGACTTGGGAGACTTTGCTTCTGTACCCTGTTCTGTCCCTTATCTATACAGTCACTTTTAGCAAGTCATTGTCCTGTCGTATTTATTGCTCTATCTGCAAAACAGAATATTGATTTTTTTGTCTTAGACATCTGCCATAAAAACAGTTAAGATCAAAATTATATATACTTATTTAATGATCTAAACATCAGTAGTCAACCCTAGCAGGCTAATTACTAGTAAAAATGTTTATCCTTTCAACTCTGAATCTGTTTGGTACAATGAGCAAGCAGCCCGTCTTAAGTTAGTTTTTCTAGAAGCTGTACTTTAAAATTAGGCAAAACCTGAACTTTACTGAGATGAGGTATCAGAACATTATTTTTTTTCTAGATTGCAGATGTAAGCAAATGATTGGGTAGTGGCACTCACTAAATTGTAGCTGACTGAGAATATGAAGGAGTTAGAGTTACGTGTCAATATATATATGCTTAATTTGTATATAACCCAGTGAAATTTTTAACAGTCATCATTAAGCATTTTCTTTCCACTGATAGATCATGCTTATAGGCTGAAGTGTGAGCTTTTTCTTCTTGAGGTGACAGCATTCTCTATCTGTGTTGTAGTGGTGTGTAATTCCTGAATGCAGTGCAACTGGTGCTGCAACTTCATATGATGCCCAGGAGGAGACAGGTGCTGTCCATGTGCCTGGCTCAAGATCTAAAGTGCTGTAGCCTGCTGCAGGTGGCTATCTTCAGACTGGGCTGGGGGCCAAAGTTACCTTTCTTTCAATCGTAGTTCTGAATTAACAGATGTGTAAAAAGATGGAATGAAGATGCACTGTCTCTTAGTGCACTGCTAACAGTGGCCCAAGCTCTTCAGCAAAGCTCTGTGCAGGTCATGAGTGTCTTAGATCATCCTGAGCAACGGCAGCTGTCTTAGGGGAAGGATACAAAAGAGCTGTCTTAGAGGAGGGATACAAAAGCTGCTCCCAAATCTAACCCTGAACCATGTGCTAGAGAGTGTTCGTTTGGAAGAGTTACTCATTAAGTTAACATTATTAGAGGGAGCAGTAGTTGTGCTGGATCTGGCTTTTCAGTAAACAGATTATACTGAGTGAGACTTGTTTCATTTAGATGTTTATTGACATTATTTCCCTGGAATGATTATTATTTTCATATTTTCTTTCTTTAGTGGAGTATACTTTTGTGGAGTGAAACAAACTCATATCAGAGATTGATTTCTGTGTATTTGTAATGTATGATACTTTCTCCATTCCTTTGAATTATTCTGCTTTTGGAGCTATTGCTGCTATGTGCAGAGTTTTTAAATGCTTTTCATACACAAGTTACATTTCAATCTACTCTCTACAAGTGTCATTTCATCTGTTTTTAATTCACAGATTCCTATCCTCAACTGCTCTTGTTTTGAAATTTGTCAGTAATATGTATTCAGCTAGTGAAGTGTTTATTGTTGGTCTAATGTTTTAGCACCTGAATCAAACCCGCTTTGTGATCATTAGAGGATAGTTATTGCTTATAATATTGAGTCACTATACAGCATATGTTCTTAATGGACAGAGCGGAATGGTGAGGAGACAGACAGAGGATCCTAAGACCCTGCTTTGATAAATAGAGCAGTATAGGAATAGGACTGAAGGCAAGCCTTCTGAATATTGCACTGATGCATTGGACAGGATTCTTGTTTTCTTGTCTGAAGAGGCTCACACTTTTAAAAACAGCTAACTTCTTTGAATTCACATGAAGCAGTTAGTGACAAAAACCATGCAGCAACCCCAGCCATGTTTGGAAAGGACCCAGACTCAAGAAGTCATTGTGTAGCAGGTGAGGAAGGTCTTTGTGTATGAACTGGGAAAGGCCAATTTAATTTTTGAGAAATAGAGCCTTTTACTAGTTTTCATTTCCATCACACTTTTATGTCTCGAAGTTAGACGTTTGACACAGGTAGCTGTGGCACAGCATTTTCTGCTTTGTTAGGCTGTACTTTATTAGTCTGCATGACAGCAATGCAGACTTCTTTTGAGGAAAATCTTCCAGTGCTTTCAAGCTAAAGGACAACATTCAGGGAGGCAGTACGAAATGTCTAAAAGTATGAAACTAATATTCATATATTATATGTCAATAAGTAGGTGCTTCTTATTCAGTGTCACCTACTATGTTTTAGTGGTGAGAGACTATCCTCTGACTATTTTGCCACAAGTGATGGTGACTAATGTCTAAAACATGTGAATCTCAAAAAAACTATTGAATGAGCTACTAACAGTGTAATCTCAGTTCAGAGGATAAGGTGATGGCCTGGGACTTCAGAGATTTACATTGGAATACTCCTGGATGGATGATATTAGGCATATGATCTTCAGTCTGAGTATCTCCGATTGTGATTTGTCAGCAGATGTCTAAGGTTGCACAAACTCTTAGATACTGTGTGTTTCTTTTAAGTGTGGATTGCTAGCATCAGTATGGAGGCTACAACATGGAAGAGTAAAATCTGTGTGTATCACAAATGGCTTTTGTTTGTGTTAAGGAGAGGAGAAAAATCCAGTCTCATGGAAGAGAAGCAAAACTGACCATGTTTGCTAAAGGCAGGTTCATCAATAATTTTGAGTGAAAGGAAAATGCAAAGTGTATACCTGCTAGACAAATTTCTTTGACAGATTGCTCTCACCTTAGTACAAGTTGAGCTTTATACCAACAGAAAGAAAATAGTGCACATTTTGCTGCTAGTACTACTACAGTTTCAACACTGATGACAGGAAGCTGGTCTCTCATTTTATGCTAAATTGTTGGTGTTTTTATTATGAACACATGGCAAAGTATCAGGAAATGTTTCTTTATACTGACTTTCCTGCTCTGTGTTTTAGTATAGTAGTTTCAGTAGTATACACAAGAGAGACTTATACGCAGATTTCAATATATTTAAAATAAACCAAATGTTCAGTACAAACTTTCCTCATGCCTGCAAGTCTTGTGATTCCTCTGCAAAAACAAATTGTGTTTGGTAAACTTTTGAAGTATTGCCTGAGTAGTATGTATTTACAACTCCTCTGTCAAGATCATAGTAAAAAACAATCTGGTATGTTTTGCTACCTGCTTTAAATTTAGTATTTTTACTGTAATTTAGTGAATTATGTTCAGAACTTATTTTTCAAAAGAAAAAATACAGGAATTCTGCCTCCCTAATTGGCTACTGTTGTTCTGAAAGATGCAGAGAACCTGAGCAGACTTCTAACAGCAGCAACAAAGGTCCTAGGAACTAACATGAATACAAAGACGAAAGTGAACTTGAGCTGTTGAGCAATGAACTAATTTAATGGGGCTTTTGGCATTGGAAAAACTATCAGCTTTCCAAAATATATTACTTAGGTTATCCGTGTATTACAACTTTGGAATTATCAAATGATTTGTTACTCAGCTTCCTTTAGTAACAACAGTGTATATTTTTCTACAGGCAAGTTTAGTGCTGGAGATTTTAATCATTTAAATCACTACAGTCTGGCATCTTTCTCTTTAGGGTGATTAATGGCAGATCTGCACTTGCATAGATTCCCCTAATGGTACAATTTGACATGAACCAAATACAGCCACGTGAACATACTTCTAAGCTGGACTGTGCAGACTAAAGTTTGTACTCTCTGTATGCTGGCTGCAGGAGGACAAATGGTACCTGACTAAGCATAAAGCCTCGTGTTACAAACCTAATCCATTGTCGGTTTTGGAATGTGTACAGCTTGGCCAAGTTAGTTTATGTTGGATCAGCACTTTGCCTTGAGTAGCCACATTGCTTTTGATCTGGTAGGAGGAGCTCTCCAGTGGATTTATTGTTGAATTGAACCATGGCCTCAGGCACAAATCCTGCACTGCTTTACAACCGGCTGAATTAGCAGGGGATCCATGAATTAAAAATAGGCTGCTTGGGCTTTGTTGGTGGGTTGGGTTTTTTTTTTTTTTGTATGGGTTTGTTTGTTTGTTTGTTTGTTTTTTAGCAGCAATTTCTAGATTTCAGTCTTAAGGGCATGACAGATTTTAAGGAAGTGACAGAAGCGAAGGTTTGTACAGTGAACTAGACTCTCCACTACAGAGTCTCTGTGGACCTGCTAGAAGCAGTAAATAACCTTTTTCAGCAAACAGATGTAGCAGGTAGCTCTGTGGCAGATAAAATAAGAACAGCTGTACCTATATAAAGAACATAATAGACTGATACTTATTTGTTGTAAGAAATTGCACATAACCTGAAACCTTAATAGTAGTGAGTACCATGTGGAGAAGCATTTTCAACATGGTTTTCATATATATTGCTGTGGACAATCCATGTGTCCAACTCTAGAAAATACTGTAACCAAAAAATTAGGACTATATCTGATGCTCTTGCCAGTGAAACCAGTATGCTTTCTGTGTAAAGAGTATGTCCTACCTAGATTCTCTAAGTAGAGGTGCTCAGGCACTAGTGCTGATAATATACACACTGAGAGTAACTAGCCCAGAAAGCCTTGTAAATGAGGCATTGAAAAATAAAGAAAATGGCAATTACTGTCTATGCTTGACAGTTTTTAAAGGTCACAGGACTGGGCGCCACAAACATATCTTTTAATTAATGTCCATTTATTTTTTTGTGCTCTGCGGTTGAAAATAAAAGAGCACCTCCACAAGTGGGAAAAGAGGAATTAAAAATAAAAAAGGATAAATACAGAAGGAAAATCATCTGATTATTTATTCCATTCTCATGTCTAACATTAAAATACAACTACTGATAAGCAATTTGTGCTCTCTATGTTTTTCAGGGTAACACTAAACTAACTCTAAGAGCTTGCACTGGAGGAGATCCTTTGGTTTCTTTTGAAATTTTCTGTTATTACTGTTATTTAAATATCAGCAGTACACCAGTGTATGTAGGTAAAAACTTAATACCTGAATACAGAGCTAGACAACCCTTTCTCACTTCATGGAAGGTGAGGAGGATTTTTCTGAATTACTGCATTTGGCAGCTTGAGTTAGGAGTCAAGCTCCCCATGCAGTCAGTGAAAAGTAGGAGTCACCAGATGGAGATACACTTTGGTATTAGGGAGCATTTACATGCTCCTTGTGGTTCAGAGTCACTGATATCTTTACCCTGATTGCTGGGGAAATCTGAGGTGCAAACATCAACATCCATACTAGATATTATACATGTCCCACCTCTGCAATAACCTGAAGTTACCTGAGCTTTCTCCTTCACTTGAGATGAATTCATCAGACTCAAGCTCAAATGATGAGACAGGCAGACTCACTATGGATGAGATCTATGCATTTACTTGTATATGCTAGCAGGATCTATTACAGTCCTTCAACCTATAGTGGCATGGTACTGAACTAAAACATCATCCAGCAGCTTTAGCTGAGACACTGATATCCAAAATAAAGCCTTTCATGCTGGTAACATGCCTTTCTTACAGCAGGATTTTTAAAACTCAGTTTCTGAAGCTGTGTTGTGGATTTTGCAAAACTCTGTGGTAGATTTGTGAAGTGGATTTTTCAAGCACAGGTTTGTGGAACATACTTCAGGGCATTAATTCTTCCTTTCATTAGTACCTTCAGTTGAATTAAGACATCTTTAAAAATATGTCCTACTCCTTTCTTAAAGCACTGTCTTCACTTATATTATTGTGAAAATTACACTACTGATACAGAGTGGTATATGACATTTCTCTGACTCTAAAAGAGTCTGACAGGCTTCAATGTTGGGAAACTTCCTAAAAAATGTGGTATCTTTTTAAAATTTTTGGCCTCGGTTGGATCCTGTTACAGACCCAAATTGTTTCTCATAATAAAGCATAACACCAAGTTAATATCAAATTTAGCTAATTTACATCTTCTTTCACTCTTTTTCTTCTTAATTACCACAGTCTGAGCACTATGAAGTTGCATTATGTCATCAAATTTAGAGCCCTGTATTTCAGAGAAGTGCTGTTGACCAGAGAAGCGCATTTAGCAAGTGCAGAAAGCAGCATTGTATAGATTGGAAGTTTCTTGTCCTAGTTTCTCATCCTACAGCTAGTTCCATATGGACAGCTTTAATGCATTTTGATTTAGTGAATTGTAACAAATGCTAAATTCCGATTTCTGTAACGGCTTCATCCACGTGAATACTCTTAACACTGTGCTGGAAAAGCTGTCCATCACCTTCATGAAACCTGAAAGCTAGAGTTCAGCAGAGTTAGGTTTAAAGAAGCTGGCGTGACCCCGTGGACCCATAGTGTTTAACTTCATGCCTTCTCAAATTCACCATCCAAAGTCACATTTATAAATTAAATCTGTTCAGCTGACTAGTTTGGATAGAACATGGTTATAAATCCTTTGTCTTATCTGGATCAGGTATATAGTCTTCAGTGAAGTGGCATAATTAATATTTACTTAGGAAGCAGATGTAGCCAGTTAATTTTATTCTGTCAATTTATCCTTTTTATTTTTAATCCAGTTTTTATGTCTGAAGTAAAAACTCTAATTTTGCAAATAATATTTTGGCATTTAATTTGCTTTGTTACATTATCTGAGATTTCTGTAGACTGTATTTTAAAAAAATAATCAAGTGCTTCTTTACTGAGAATATAGTGGCAGTGCCACCTTTGTGTTGTTCTATAAGGTAACTTAGGAGGGCAGCAGACTGGTAGCAATGAACTCGACACCTATGCTGTGTAGTCAAACCAATAAAGCTGCCATCAGATTTGTTGCTCCATCAAGATTTTGTGTTTTAAAGGACAGAATAGAAGACGGGTTTGTGTCTCTTTGGATTCCATGGGGGAAATTGGAAGGAGCTAAGTGTCTCAGAAACAGGAAGAAAACCATGGAGATTGTGCATTGTAGTGCTCTGCCTGGAACATTCTGCCCAGTGTGGCAGATGGAGATTCTTAGGCTGTCACTCACAGAGCTCTCAGGGTTTAAGATGTGATGCTTGAAGCCTATGCTTGTACGAGGTGAGTGAGTCTCTTAAATACTAGGAGAACTGGAAGTAAAGAGCTCAAGTTCAGCCTCTAGAAGCACCTTCTGTGCCAGCCTCTTTAGTGCCCAGCAGGAGGAGGAAAGTATTTCTTCTGGGTGTATCAGTGAAATGGAAAATGTGGAACAGGTAAAGCTTCCTTATTCCTGGTTTTCAGTCCTAGTCTTTTGCTGTTCTCTGGTAACAGAGAAGTTAGATTCACACCAGCAAGTGGCATTTCCCTTTCTGCAGTACTAAATCAGTACTCTGCGGTGGTGGGGAACCAAGGGCAGTGACTCCAACGGGGCTTCGGTCCTTGCTCACAACTCTGGACACAGTCGAGGTGTTGCTTGAGGCAGCACTGCGCTTTTTGCTGCAGTCATCTCAGCAGGTATAACTCCACTGTCCTGTCCTGCCCAACCATGTGGAAATCATTGCAGAGGCTGACGCTGCCATGAATAGATCTGGTATGTGTTGCTGAGCCTCAGAGAGTGTGTTTACTTCCAAAAAAGATTGCCTTAGTATGCATACAAAAGGCAAAGTAGGGTAGGGCTGGCTGACAGTGATCCCCACTGGACATTTACAGGTGGTAGAAGCCATGTGTAATGTCTTGCCTGCTATTTTATGTCATGTCTTCTCACACTAATAATGTAGTAATTGTGGGGATTTTCAGGTTGCTAATGAAGCAGGGGTGTCTTTTACACCATTGGAAGTGAGAGACCACTTCAACTGTTAGAAATCTCACTAACCTCAGTCGAGTGTAATGAAAATGTTCAATTTAACAGTTTTCTCTTTTATCTGAGTGTGGTTATTGTTACAGCTTTGTGTTTCTTTTGACTTTGAAGCAATCTTTTCTCAGCAGTAGAAGGGGTTTCAAACACAGAATTTTCATCCTCTAAGACTGGAAATTCCCCTTCTTACATTATAGCCAGATCCTTTTATGTATTGCTAGTGGTAGCATAGAAGAGGACAGCAGACAGTAACAGGCACACAGTTCCTGCACTTAGCTTCTGGCTACTCTCTGATAGATGCCCTTGCTATGACTTGATGACTGATTACCAAATAGTTTGGCACTGGACTGGTGCTGCACTTAATTGTGATGGATTCATTGGGCTGAAATATGTCACTAATTTAATTAATCTGTTTCATTAATCTGATTGAAATGTATCCAGCTGTTAGAGGTGTGTGAAAGGAAGGTACCTGACACATGAGGCAAGTGCGCTAACCTCTGCATTAAACTATAAAGCAGTCATTAGGACATCTAAAGCTGAAATTGAATTGCTCCATAGAAATTTGGTTTCCAAGAACAATACTAATTAGCTGTAAGCTTGATGAATGTCAAGAATTAATTAAAACATTGCAGTGGCCTGTATGTGGGTTTTAAATATTGTAATTATTGGCCCAATATTTTCAGTTCTTACACTAATTGCTTTTTAGAGAGCACAAATGGAATTATCTTCTGGAGTGACTAAGGGTACAAGTGGTCCATTACATTATAAAAAATGGACTTTCTTGCCACTGGATTATCCTTTTTTTTTCCCTCTAAAATTTATCTACTGTTTTTCTTCCACTTTTGTGCATGCAGTGCAAATAGTTTTTAGACACAAACGTTGAGACCACCTTTAGTTTTTCTTTCTTTACTGTACCCTGGAGATCAGCATGCTGTTGTTGTCTACCTTCATTTTGGCTACAGGAAATTAGTGACAGGTCCATCAAATAATTTTTTGCTTCTAATTAAATAGGATGTTGGCCAGAATTCATTATTATTTCTCCCTCTTAATGAAAGGACTGCAACAGTTTAAGAATTTGGTACACAAAACATCTTCAAGAGAAGAAACACATTGGGAAATTGTGAACTGATCGATAACTCATTTTCAAAACCAGCTTTTGGTTGTTTCTCAGATATGATCTTAATGTGAAAACAGATAAATTGTAGATGCAAGAGTTACAGATGCATGGTGCAAACTGCTCATAGTCCTTGTCTCTGATGAGTGTTTTCAGTGTTTGGCTATATAGTAAGAATGAATGTCCAACATACAGACTGCAGACACAGATGACAAATACTTGAGGTGATGTGATGCAGAAAGAGCCTTAACACTTGGAGGCCTTATAGGGAGACTGCTAGTGTCGAGCAACACCAGAAACCACAAACTCCCAGGCTACGGCTTGGTGACCTGCCTTGTTGCTTGCTTCATGTGCAGTCACATATGATAGTTCTTGGTGTCTGTTCCTTGGAACCACAGAAGGGAGAAGGATGAAGACACTTCACCGTGTGTCTGCGAGATGTAGGTGGCACCTGAGAGGCTGCTGAGGTGAAGAGAATTGAAAGAATTTTCAACAGTTCGACATTACTTGCTTGCCCACATAGATGTGATGGATCTACTATGCCAGCTTGAGCCTAGCAGTGTTATTTTCCACAGCAGTTGGTATGGATCTCAGCAGCTCAGATTCAGGACCTTTTGTGGAAGGTTAGGTTGGGTTTTACCCCAAGACTTGCTTACAGAAATAAGATTGTGCTTTGGTATTTTGTGTGAGAAGGTTAGATGGTTACTCTGTTAATAACATCAAGTATGATGGCTCATGAGACAAAAAAAAAATGCTTGTTCATTGCCCCTTCTTTCAAAGCTTTACTTTAGTAATTAATTAAGCGATAACCCTTCCCATAGTGAGAAATGTGTGCAGTATTGCACTTCTTAAAATAAACTAATTCTGGCTAGTAGTCTCAACGCTGGTTGCCTAGAGGCAGAACACAAATACGGCTTGAAAAAAACAATTATTTGGATTGACAGTGCTGTAAGAAGTTCAGTTCCAGGTTCCTTGATGTTGTCTCTCCCATCCCCAGTTTTCCTGCGCAAGGGTATGACATTTTACTCTGGCCAGTGGAACAGCTGGCAATAAATTTGTATCAATATACTTCACATTTTTAATGAAGATATAATCCCTTCAATGCCTGGAGAAGATGAATGTAGTCAAGTTCCACAACACGTTTTGTGTATGGATGTGCTGTCACTGGAAGGGCGTGATGTAGAAACTCAGAGCAACCACATACTCAAGAAAGCAGATCTGAGTTTGTTTCTGACAGGGACAGTCCCGCAATTCGTGGTCAATTGGTTTTGTTGTGGTATCTCCAAAGGAACAGTGGAGTGCCCAGCTTTCATGCAAGTGTTTAAAACATTTGAACTTACTTTAGGTAGATGTTAAAGACAGGCAAGTGGTTTGTATAAAAAAAAAAAAAAAAAACAACAAAAAAAACCCCACTAAACAAAAGCAAACAAAATGGATGTAGAAGAAATCCTTAAAATTCCCCTCTCAAAGGCACACCTGACTCTCCTCTTTTTTTGCACAGTGCTGGTCCTAAAGGAGATAACATTTATGAGTGGAGATCTACTATACTTGGACCTCCAGGTTCTGTATATGAAGGAGGTGTTTTTTTCTTGGATATCACATTTTCATCTGACTATCCATTCAAGCCACCAAAGGTAAGGGTAAGGTTTTTATTGTGTTGATCATATTTGTTTATGGTCTCTTGAAAATTACAAGGTCCAAAGTCTTAGCCTGCAATTTCAGAAATATCTTGTGTCTCAGTTGCTTCTAGATTGCTACAGTAAATACTGAATTTCAGACACTAGAAGTGAGATGATAATTCTAATCAAGAGTTAGATGTCAAGAAATTCTAATTTTAATGGAAAACAGCACAAGACCTTCTTATATTTCCTCTACCTCCTCTTTCCATATATATATATATATATAAAACAAAGCATATATATATATATATAAAATGAAGCAACTGTTTTCTGTTAGGATCTCAATTTTATATGATATAATTTTATGTCATTTTACACAAAATAACAGAAAGCTAAAATAAGTTGATAGAAAACTAGAATGGAGAAGACAACTTCAAAATGTGTAAATTACTGTGATTTCCATTACTGTAAAATGTCAGTCTATTTGCTACTTGTAAAATCAGCAATCTTTTTGATAACATTTTTAAGCAAACAGTTTTTTTGTTAAATGAAACTTAGTTTAAAATAAGATTTCATTGCCGTGCTCAAAAATAGTATCTCCCACACAATATCTCTGCAATTTATGGCTCTCGTGGCCTTACCATTGTTAATATGAATCAAATACCTTTTTTTCATTCCCAGAAGGAGCACAACATAAAGAATAACATACTATTTCCCACTTTCCTGAAACTCACAATATTTAATATTCACTGACTTAAAATTGTTGTAGTGAAGCAATACAGAGTTTTAGAAAAAGTCCTCCTTAAAATCTTGTCAATTTTTTTTAAGAGGATGGTAATTTTGGGGTTTTGAGTAGTTTGCTGAAATCATTATCTCCCCTGTATCAGTATAGTATAAAGGAGAAAATTGTCCTCAGCCTCCCATGATTTATGCATTTAAAGCACTTAAATATTTCTGACTTCTTATTTGTGCAGAATAATGCTTACATGCTGTACTGATATTAGTCTGAAATAATTTAAAAGTAAGGACAGTATTATAGTATGATAGCATTGTATTGGCTGTGTATTATGTCCTGCCTAATGAAGGGCAAGACAAAGATTTCACTGCTAATTTGAATATGAGTAAGACAATATTCCAATTTTAAATATTAATTTTCATTATGTATATTTAGACTTTTGAATGAAAGGAAAGACAGATTTTGTCTACTTCTTCACCTTCAGAAACCACAGTAACATTACATTTATGATTAGATTGTTCTTGACATGTCTTATGTTAATTAAATATCATACAGTACTACAAAGTAGGTCCTAATTTTAATGGGTACCAGACAGAGGGTTGTGTAAAAGCAGTTACGCACCGAAGAAGTCCATGGTAGCTCTCTTAAAGGTAGCTATGACTACAGTAAATAGGCACTCTTCTGTTAAATAATTGTGCCTCCACAGAAGCTCTGCAGAACTGGGAGTGCCCCAGGCACTGCTGCTGCTGTTCAGAGGCAAGAGACAGCATGGAATGACTTTCTGTCTCTTATGCTGTGATTCTAGGTTACTTTCCGTACCAGAATTTATCACTGCAACATCAACAGTCAGGGAGTCATCTGTCTGGATATCCTGAAAGACAACTGGAGCCCTGCTTTGACTATTTCAAAGGTTCTGCTGTCTATTTGTTCTCTTCTGACAGACTGCAACCCAGGTAAGGAGCTGATAAGTTACTGAGTGTCCACTCTTAGGTATTTTAATTAGTTGCCATGTAATGTTATTTATATCTCTGATTGTATGCCAATTAACTAAAAATTAATATTTTTATAATTGGGGATGAAACATGGATAAGGCTGAGGTGCTCAATGACCTCTTTGCCTCAGTCTTCAGCAGTAAGTGCTCCAGCCATGATGTCCGAATTCCAGAGGGCAAAAGTAAGGTCTGGGGAAGTGAAGACCTGCCCACTGTAATTGAAGATCATGTTTGAGAGCACCTAAGGAACCTGAACGTGCACAAGTCCATGGGGCCTGATGAGATCCACCCGAGGGTCCTGAAGGAACTGGCAGATGAAGCTGCCAAACCCTTGTCCATTGTATTTGAAAGGTCATGGCAGACTGATGAAGTTCCTGCTGACTGGAAAAAGGCAAATATAATACCTATCTTCAAGAAGGGAAAAAAGGACAACCCTGGGAACTACAGACCAGTCAGCCTCACCTCTGTGCCTGGCAAGATCATGGAGCAGATCCTCCTCAAGGCTCTGCTAAGGCAGATGGAGAAGAAAGCAGAGGTGCCTGATGCCAACCAGCA
>VWZI01004852.1:71656-86678 GCA_013396835.1 Psilopogon haemacephalus
TTTTAATTACACTTAGTTTTAAACTTTACAGTTTCTCTTACTTACCTGGGGGTTTTGGAGATAATGTAGCACTTCCATCAAATGATGCTCTGCTCATTTAATATATGAAAACTGAATCTTAAGTTTAAATATTAAAGCAATAGAAAAAAAAATTAACAATTTAAATCTGAAGTTAGTCATCACTATATAGGTCCCTGGTTTTTCTATCACATAACGTTTGACTATGAATTGTCCCCCCTACTTTAAATATTTCTACAGATTCCTGAAGGTGGCTTGAAGAACTGTGTATCCCAAATATGTCAACCTAGAAGCCAGTCTCTTTTGGTAGCTACAAGATAGCTTTAGAGTTCAGGTTATAAAGTGCAAAAGGGAATGAGAAATAGGGGATCTGGCAGGTGAATATGCCTAAGTCAGGTAACAGACTAATGCCAGGAGATGAAGTGCTGGAAATCACTGCTGAAGGTGACCAGAGTTTCTCATTATGTCATTTGACGTAGGAGAAATAGCACAGATTGGCAAAGAAACAAGGGGCTGTCACATCTGGGCTGGATATCTTAAAGTCCACTCGCTGCTGACTATGAGCACACTTGTGGGTGACACAGTGCTTGTACACCACTCCTGTGACTTCTCAGTGAACAGCAAACTATGTATTTCACACCTTAACTGTGTTGCCTACAG
Organism: Psilopogon haemacephalus; assembly: GCA_013396835.1. NCBI lineage: Eukaryota > Metazoa > Chordata > Aves > Piciformes > Megalaimidae > Psilopogon > Psilopogon haemacephalus. The sequence goes on from VWZI01004852.1 coordinate 72,335, forward strand.
AATTTACAGATATTTATATCATAAAATATGGTATAAAATTACAGGTTTTAATCCTAATTTTAATGTATTTGGGTTTATATTGTACCTACAACTTCAGATACCTAGGTGTACAAGTGGGATGCCTTGTTAGTGTTGCCCCATCTTGCCTTCCTTGCAATTGGATCCTTTACACTGAATTCCCATCCTTTTTTTTTCCTTTTGTTGTTGTTGGTTTGTCATGATTCTGTTCTTTTTTTAATGTAGTTTTTTTTTCTGTGTGTAAATTTTATATTTACTGAAGTAAAGGTTGTTTTTGTGTAAACATTTAAACTTTAAAAAAAAAGAAGCTAATTTTGTTTCTCAAGTTCTCTCTGCTAAACCATGCAGTAGAAAGAAATTTGTATTGTTAAATAAATCAATTAGTTGTTAAATGAGAATGTGTGTCTCTTTTCGTGGGAAGGGGAGAAGTGCCTACTGCAAATATATCTAAAATGCCAGTTGCAAAGAGTAATTGATGTTTTCAATCTGTTTCCTTGCCAGCTATGCCATCATGAATACCAAAGCACTATTTTACAATTACAATGTCTTATCACCAATCACTGGGCTCTGTATTTGTGAAAAAGTGAACAGGATTTTTTTTTTGTTTTCCCTTGTGAAGAGACCAGCTAAAGATATACCACATCCCCTCTTCCTCTACATTTTGGATGGGCTTTTCTTGTTCTGTTGTCTTTGGAATTTGAGTGGGGAACACATGCAGCTTGTTGGGAAGGTGCCTGAACTGGACTACATGATCTTCAGGCAAAGAGAGCATTTGCATGGGAAGTGACCATCCCGGCCTTTGAGCTGTGACATTGCTGAGGAATAGAGAGGGCCACACCAAATAAGCAAAGACCATCACATCTCTACATTTCAGTTGAGATGATAGCTACATTCAGAGTAAATACTTAATCATACCAAATGAGAAGGGACAGGGGAATATACCTTTATTAAGGATAAATGCATTAGTAATGGAAAGGCAAATATATATCTGCCTTGTAATTTCTGTACTATCATGTTCTTGGTGAGCTGCCTTGTTTTCTGTGATGTGAAGAGAAACACTGAGAAATGTTGACTAGGCGTCGCTCAGTCTGTAGCCAGAAAAAGAAAGGTGTTACATGAGGCTAGGAAAGCAAGACTGTAGGGTAGCCTGAGCTCCAGGCCAGGCTTGTGCAGCCATAAAAAGAAACTGGGAACTGAACCCCTGTCTGGGTTGTGCTCTGCTCCCTCACTTCTGGCAGGGAAGAGCAAAGTCTGCTATGCTTTGCTGCACGCTGTTCTTGCTCAGTACAAGTTTATTTGTGGTCATAAGTATTGCAGAAGGCAAGATCAAGCTTCTCTCATTCTTTTCTGTGTGGGAACCAGATTTGTGGACTCAGCAGCCCTTGCCTGCACTGTGATGGGAGAGCTGCAAGGATTTCGCTGAGTCACTTTGCACCATTGGTGGAGCTCTAAGCTGCAGGGCAGCACCATTTGCCCCTTTGCTACTGCTGCTGCCACGGCTTCCTTGTAGCCCTGCCCAGGTCACCACATCACTGGAGGGGAAGAAGCTGGGGACTACAGCAGCTTCTACATTGATCCTGTGGTCTTCTGGCCATGGTGTTTCATCTGTGTGAGTGCAGGCAGCAAAAGAAAGACCCCTGGTTCCAAGATGAGGAATAAATTTCATCTTTACTGCATTTTCTTAAAAAAAAAACCACAAACAAACAAACCCATCAAAAAAGCCCCTCACCAGTGGATATTTATGTGAAAGAACGAATGCCTGTGCAGGAACCCTGAACTAAAAGAGCTTCAAAGGACAGTGGCAGTAGCGTGACTAAAATAAGATTTGATTCAGCCACAAAGCACTGTATTCCTGCAGCCCATGGAATAGCCAGGGAAATAGATGTGTTTAAGAACTTGACACTGCTTCAGGTACAGGATCAGTTCAACCTCTGCATAGTGGTACTGCTTGCATTTGTATTGTACAGTGGTAACATCCAGTGTTTAACCACCGCTCCCTTTTGCTCACTAACCACCCCAGCTGAAAGTGGCTGGAGAGGATCCTGACACAAGAGTAGAAATGGTGTAATAGAGCAGATGTTTTAAAGTAAGATGTGAGGCAGCATCACAGCTGCTAGGGCTTGTGCCTGACCTTGCTGGTGTCAATGACAATTCAACATGTTCAACTGTAGCTGAGGTGAAAGAGCAAATAATGTATTTGGAAGATAACTGCTGGAACATTGGCAGCAATAGGGGCTTTTGCTCTTTTATTAAAGAAAGAAACCTGCTTCAACTTGTCTTCCCACACCTCTCTGCATGCATGTCTCTCTGGAGTGCAGTTATGACTGCCTGTGTTGCCGGGTAGAACAGAAAGCATCCAGCATACTACCAACAATTTGGAGGATCTTTAAAAATAAAACCTGCCAAGAACAGATAGAATAAGAGACATAGTGTGAAAAACCTATGGCTTATCTGCTCACGGTGGCTATGTCTGAGCACATACTCTGCATCTATAGAGACAGAATATGAGGTGGGACCACATACATGGATAACTAGTGCATATAGTTGTCTGTGTTTCATTGTTCTTGCTATTGCTCCTCTGCAGGTAATGTATGGGATATGCTTTCTGTTTATATGTTGTTTCCAAAATACCAGGAAGCATTTTGTAACTTTGTTGTCCAAGATAAATATCTTTTGGAACCATCCTAAATTGTTACCCTCCACAACATCCTTTGCCAGTGAATGCTGCAGTTTAATTAAAGACCATGTGAACATGTACTTTGTTAAATTATTATTTCATGTAACATGCTATGCTAAGATTTAATTTTGTCTCCTAGTTCTGTGCTGTGAGAAATAATTAATAATTGCATCTGTTCTCCTCGTTTATCCCCTTTATGATTTTAGGTACCATCATTATTATCAGCCCCTAGTATTCTCTCTTTTCAGTCTGTAAAGTCCTCATTTGTTTCATCTCTCCCTGTACGGAAGGTGCTGTGATTATCCTGGTCACCTTTGTCTGAACAGTCAGACATTCTGCTTCAGTTAATTTAAAGGAAGGAGAGCTGTGCACTGCATGCAGACAGTGAACTTACAATTCATTTGGAATAATGTTTTCTGGTTTAGTCTGCTTGCCTAGTAATTCATGATACTCTGCCTTTTGGACCATTGCTTATTGCTTAGCTAATGTCTTTGCTGAGCTGTGTTTAGGGATGCTGGAATCTCTTTTTTGAGCAATAGCTAATTTCACCTTTTATGCATGTCTAGCAAATTTGTCTTTCTGATATCCACTGCTTTGTATTTATCATCACCAAATTCATCTGTGATGTTATCTCCCAGCTCTTCACATCATGAAATCCTTTATGACTCTTGGCAGTCATTTTTAGTTTGGTCTGCATGGAATATTGACTCTCTGTGTGCTGCGTTCACTAGGGGTGGGAGGTAACAGCAAAAGTAATAGAAAAGTGCACTGAACAGGTCTGTCTGCCAAGAAGTGATAGGTCCCCGAGGACAAATTATCATCTGGTTTCTGAATGGCACAAATGAAAGCAGCTGCCAACTGTTTTCATCAGTCTGGGCTTTGTCTCCCTCTACAGAACAAATGTCAGGTCATTATTTAAAGAGGATCTCAGCGTGGGTAAATTTTCTAGAGTGCTGAATGAGCTGTCATCTCGGAGATTAGTTTTCTGGGATATCATATAGGTAGACAGGGGTGAATTGCAGATCCTGTGGGAGACCATTCCTCTGAACACAGCAACTGGATGTATCTCTGAAGGATACAGTTGGATTGGAAATCTACAGTCTAGCATTCATTTGTGGAGCCAAACAGCAATAGTTGGGGGTGATAAATGGAAGCGGAATGAAGCTGTTGAAGTACAGCAGTGGATGATGGTGTTTTCTGCATGAAGGAAGGCAGCTTCTTGCAAGCGCATAGGTCTATGGCTGTGTTTATACAGTCCACCATTTTATTTCTATGTACATGAAAATTTGAACCGAGACTCTCCTGACTGTATGCTAAATAACGTGGTTACCAGTCCCTAATTTATTAGGCAGTGGAACTAGAGTGAGAAATTATATTAAACTTCTTGTCAGTTTCTGATGGGGTGTATTCGTACAGTCCATGGTTTTCTGTCAGTTCCCTGTTAGCTGGGAAGTTAATGCACTGTCTTTTCATATGAGCAGCATTTTTCATTCCACTCACTTCACAGTATTACTGTTTCCCTAAGAATGGATTTAATAAAGAACTAAAAACATTAAGGTATAATTTAAGCTTCATTCACTGATTTACTTGGTATTTTACTGTAAAATGACCTGAATTATCTTTCTTAAGAGAATAAGAATTAAATGACACAGCGGTTCCTCTGAAAGATTATGCAGGATGGTAGCAGGATGTTCACTAGTTAACTACATTATATGGGTAAATCATGGACTTCACTGCAATTTCCTTTGGCTTACCACATAATATGTAATTTATAAACTACCAGAAGGAATAAATGACAAAGACAAAGCACTGTGGAGTTTTGTTGGAGTTAGGGTGAAGTAGAACAGAAACTGTCAGGTGTCTAGAAAGCATTAAATGTGTGAACTTTGCATGCAAGCAAACTCCCACCGCCATTGACCAGTTCCGCTTCTCGGCCCGTTCCTCCGCTAAGCTTCCGGTGTGAGACGAGGGTGTTTGGAAGGAGCCAAGCAGGTCAGTTTCAGCCGGTGGCGGAGGTGCCGTGGGGCCTGGCCCGGGCCGAGCTTGATCTGGGGCGCTGATCTGCGGCGCTGCTCTGCGGGGAGGCCTGCCTGCCGCTGGGTGTCGCTGCTGCACCAGCTACCGTCGCAGCCGGGTCGCGGCCGTAGCCGCGGACCGCGTTGGGTCGAGGTTAGGCTCACGGCGGCAACAGCAGCAAAGCAGCGCAGCTGGCGGAGGGGGGTCTGCACATGCCTCTGAATGTCCTTTCGAGGCGGGTGCCCTCTGATTTTACAATCTCGGAGCCCTAGGACTCGGCAGCGCAGCGTGTGCGGGAACTGAGTGAGGTTGTAGAAACCACGGCACCATGCCCTTGCCCGGCTGAGCGTTGAGGACTGCAGCCAGCGCACTGTCACCTATCGGGGCGGGAGTCCGTGATCCGTGGTCTGGGGCTTCCTCTGCGCCAGAGGATGGCTGCAGGACAGCTTACTGCCGTGTTCTGCCGCACCGTAGCCGCTGCGTTGTACTCTATGGACAGACGTCTCACTTCCAAGTCTAGTTTTACCCGCGAATTGTTACAAGTAAGAAACTGCAACAGATTATCTCGGTCTCTCACAAGTTCATTAAACTCTACTTAAAGTTCCATATAATTAAATAACACTTACATAAGCCCAACATCAGCTTTGGTGTGCTGCTCGGTGCCTCTCAGCCTACTTTGTCTTCTCCGAGAGCCTGTTTTTGTTCGGAAAGAGACCCTGTGTGTTTAGAAGAGTGGTACCTCACAAAGATGCCACTGCTTTCAACGAAAGAGCAGTTAAAGGAAATAGATAAGCAAGTTAAGAAGAGAGATTTTGAACTATCTTTCAGAGTTAAATCTTTGCAGATAGGTAGATTTAGTCCAGATGGACTGAAGTATCATGTTCAGTTTCCACTTTATTAGATTAAATATTAGATTCTTGGCATCTGAAAGTTCTTTTAGCTCTTCTTATAAGTCATATTCATTCCTAAGCCCCACTCTTAAAACTGGCCTCAAAGACAGCTGGGTTTCTTTCAGTAGCAAAGGATCTGACAGGGCTACTTCCTTTGCTCTGTCGCAGGGTCTGCTCTGCTCTTCAGGTCTCAGGAGTTTTTCCAAAGCTGCTGCTGCTCTGAAAGGCAGCAAGACTTTTCCTGGCCTTTGAGTTGTATTTTGCCACTTGAAGGAGAATGACCTCAGCTAAACATTATAAATCAGCTGAAGCTGACAGAGATTACTTGTGACTCAACTTTTCATACAACACACGCACCAATTCAGCCACGGTGGTCTAACACTGCTTTTTTTACCCCTCCAGCAGCAATTTCCCAGTGTTACAAATGGAGTTGCATTGGTTTAGCATTATCTGCTTGAGAATGACACACAGATAAATATTTCAAATATATCAAATTGTTAATTATTTTTGAAGACTTTAATCAAGTGATTAAAGCAGCCATTGATTTTTCAGGCCTCAGCCTAGACTGAGGCACTCGGCAAAGGAAGTTGGGTGCAGTTGGATTTCACGGTCATTCAGAATGAGCCTGGTGCAGTTATCATTGCAAACATCAAGTATTGTGCTTTCCTTAATAACTTACATTAGGAACCTGTAGTGAAGCTATGGAATAGCAGTCATAAGATGTTTCCTGTAGTAGGGCTTATATTAAAGACATTTACAGAGCCATAAAATGTGAAGGGGATGTTTCATGCAAATTGCCGAGATTTATGCTTTGAACATGTTGTAGGGTCTGTAAATGTGCTAGAGATCCTACAAAACTGTTGCCAAGTTCCACAGATTGCATTGGGAGGAACCAATACTTCCTGGCTGTGGATGTTTTAAACATTTAATAATTTAAACAGTCAGCAGTGGTGCTTGGAAAGCAGGTTTAAAATGACTAGGCTTTTTCCAGCCAGACCAGGATTTACATTGGGGGTTTGGCACAGGGCAGCATCACTGGGAGCTCCTGTGGCACTAAGCTCCACCCTAGGCACTTCATCACCTGTCTGCCCCATCCATCACAGCAATGCTTCCTGTAAGTCATTGCTACTTCACGAGGGACATTCTTGCTCACTTCCTCAAGATGCTGGACCCTTAAGCTCCTGTTCAGTACAGTTAGCCTTTGGGAGCTACAAAGAGTGGAGATACATTTCATGACATGACCCAATTTATTTGTATAATGGCACTTATCCAGACCTGAGGAACATTTTCCACACAGTAAAAATAAAAATAATTTAAAAAAAACCCAAACAAAAAAATCAACTGAGAAGCTTACTTGAGAAGAGTTTGAAAGTGTAGCAACAAGAAAGTCCTTGGTATTCAGCCCCTAGCTCTTCAGAAGAAAGGAGTGGATGAGGTCTTTGCAGTGCTCTGTGACTCCAACAGTTGGGAAACACGAAGTTGTGGAGAAAGGCAGGTTTAGAAGTCCCCATGAATACTACTGCCTCTAACCTACTAAAGCTGACTTTTACTGTGTGGATCTGGCTTTCTTGGAATTGAAAATTTGAAATTTCCTTTGTTTTCATTGCAGGCAACTAAGGGAGATAATTAAACTCTTTTCATGTCTTGCCCTCATTTTATTTTTCTTCCTTAAGTTTACAGTTGTTCTTTCTTTCCTACTTTTGTTGCTGCACATCTGAATTTGCCATTCTCAGCCATTGTTAAGGACACATTGAAAAGACAGATTTGGGAGCTGCTTTTGCTGATTTAAGACCAACCAAGCGACTGAAGCCAGTACCAAGCAGGCTGCAAGCACCAGATGAGTACATCTTCTTTGTGGTGTTTATACTGTGCAGCAATGCAAAATTTTTTTCTCTCCAGATTTTTCCTTCCAGACCTTGCTACTGCTTTCTTTTCCTTCCACTTTAAGGGTTTTGAAAGAAGAGGTAATTTCCATCAATTTGTTATTATGAACAACTGACTAATGTGAATCTTAAGAGTTCAGTCTTGAATTAATATAAGGTTAACACTCATGGCAGCTGAGTGATGGGGAAGCAGAAGCGACTCTGGCTTGCAGAAGATCCCTGGAGGCCATCACACTGGCAAGAATTATTGCCTGAAGGGCAATTACATTGGCAAGCATCAGCTGGAGCACCATGCACCCTACTTTCTCACCTCATCATGCCAATTCATGCCGCCAGCTTTGTTCTGACACCCATCCTCTATCACCGGAGCAAGTGGCAAGGAGCCAGCTTTGCTCAGCACGGGGTCTCTTCTCCTGAGAGCCAGTAACTGAGGGCCAGCTCAGCCTGCTACTTTGGCTGCAAAAATACAACACAGAGCAATGAGAAGAAATAAAGCCTGATTGAATAAAACCAAAAAGCTTGGCCTGGTCTAAAGAACTTTGGTAAACAAGAGGAGCAAGACAGTGGGAGTGAAGAAAATAAAACTGATGTATTTGAACTAGACCTGACTGGTGGGAAATGAACAGATGGACTGCTCTACTTGTCTTCCTCCTAGGGAGAGAGATGGTAATTCAACTGTGAGACAAAAGATGTAGATGGAAAGGTGCAGATTTTATCCTGACTGCCATGCCTGATACCTTCTGAAATGGTTGTGATCCCACTGAGCATCCACTGCTTTTATCCCTTTAGGGTTAGGAGTGGAGTTGGGAGACAGATCAAGCCTGGCACTGGATTGAAATACTGCTGATCAGAGGCCACTGAGAGAGAGGCTGTGTTGCCCAAAGGCTGGTCCCCAGATGAGTTTATCTTCTGAGCTGTGGCCTCTAGGGTCAGCCTTAACACCAGACAAGGACTAGCACTGGGGATGAAGCCAGTTCTGAAACTGTAGGAGTACTGCACTCTTTATTTAACAAAACAATAATTGATGGGACAACTGGAAAAGCAAGACTGAGCAGCTACAGAAAGTACTTTTAAACAAAGCAGAGAAGAACTGCAGCCCTACTTGTTGCAGACAAAATGTTGCTTTTTCAGAGCTATCCTTTAATAGGACCCAAAATATATTTCTGTTCAACATCCTTACTGAAGCTCTAGAAACTAAGATATATTTGGAAAGAGGAAATTAAAACTACATGAAAATGTAGAAGCCTATATAACAGAATGTTAGGAGTACATTCAAAGGAGTAAAATCATTACAAGCAAATTGGAAATTTTTTAAAGAGGTGTATTTCTGTTGACAAAGCATATTAGGTCTCAGAGCAAAGTTCTTACCAGGAAAAGATTGTTAAAATTTGAATGAAGAAGCTAGCTGCAGGATAAAGGAAGCTATTAAAAGCAAACAAGCAAGCAATAGAAGGCTGAATACTAAGGGGACAAAGTTTGCTGCTGATATAGCTGTTCAGAGAAGTTGAGAGGAAAACCAATCAAAATAACTTACAGTGACTAGGATTTAATATAGATAATGAAATTCAGCATAGTCAAGTGTAAAGTGATAAGCAGGTGTTCATGATGGAATCTAAGCTGCTTCCTGCTATCCAGAAGTGGTGCCTGGGACCAATTGCTCACCTTCTCTTCCAGTGCCAGGATGGAGCAATGACAGTCTAGGTTTAAAACTAACTAAAGACAATAAACAGTCATCTAAGCACTGATGGAGCATATAAAGAAGCTTCTTTCCTCAAGGATGTTGTTGGGAATTATGTAAGTCTGTGCTGAACAGATGTGAAGTCATGATTTCTGACACCCAGCTCTGGGTAGGGCTGCTTTACCCTGCCTCTGAATAAGGAAGAGAAGATGCAAAGAGTGAATCAGAAGCAGCGGTTGCATCAAGCAGGCTCTGGTTCAGAACAAAATGAACTCCCAAGAGACTGAAAAGTACATCACAGCTTCAATGGGCCTGTGGAAAATGCAAATAGCAGAGTAGCATGCCACTGCAACAAGTCACCTCCCTACTCAAGAAGGTGCACACAGCCCAACCTCACTGTGCCTGGCCTCAGGCCTGGCTGGAGCTCGCCCACCCTGAGGCATAGTAGACTCGCTCAGAGATAGGTGGGGCTGAAAAAGCTCTGTTGAGGCCCTATCACTGTGGCCCTAGACTCATTGCACTCTGCAGCCTACTTTGGCTCAGGTTCCTTTCTTCCCTCCCTTCCTTCTTTCCCTTTCTTCCCTCTTTCCTTCTGGAATTCCTTCCAGGTTTATTATTTCCAAATTCCTTCCTTCTTTCCTTCCATGTATCAACCTTGTGTTGTGGTTTTTCTGATGACAGAATGAAAGCTCTCAAACGAATTGGAGAAAAGAGCAGAATTATATTTTGGATAGAGAGATACGTAAAGAAAGTTACAGAGCAGATACAGAAATCATAGCAAACCCCTTGAATTTTTTCCCCATCCCAAAACTAAACCTATAATGCCCAGTGCTCCAATCCCCCCCCATCCCCTCAATGCCTCTGCCATCCATAGGCCCCAAAACAGGCCTACCCCTTACATATTTTGTCCCGATAACTGCTCCTGCCCAGACACGGCCATAGAGGGAGGAAAGAAGCATGAGCTGACCTTGCTCTGAGCTTATAAAGAGATCACAGAATGATGGGATTGAACAATATTTTCTTCTAGTCCCTAGAGGAGGTTTAACCCTGTAGTTCCCAACCTGGGACAATAGAATACAAGGATATGTGGTCTTCAAATTTTCCATCCGACATATCTTCTCCCCATGGTCATCATCAAATTACAGAATTACATAATAATAGAATGGTTTAGGTTGGAAAGGACCTCAAAGGTCATCCAGCTCCAACTCCCTGCCATAGGCAGGGACACCTCCACTAGAACAGGTTGCTCAAGGCCTCATCCAGCCTGGCCTTGAACACCTCCAGGGAGGGAGCAGCCACGACCTCCCTGGGCAACATGTTTCAGTATCTCACCAACCTCACTGTAGAGAACTTCTAACATCCAGTTTAAATCTCCCCTCTTCCAGTTTAAACCCATTACTCCTCATCCTGTCATTACAAGACCTTGTGAATAGTCCCTCCCCAGCCTTCCTGTAGGCCCCTTACAGATACTGGAAAGCTACTATAAGATCTCCTCAAAGCCTTCTCTTCTCCAGGCTGAAGACCCCCAACTCTCATAGCCTGTCCTTATAGCAGAGAACTGGACCCTCTGATCATCCTCGTGGCCCTCCTCTGGACTTGCTCCAACAGTTCCATGTCCTTCTTTAGTTGGGGGTTCCAGAACTGTACACAGTACTTCAGGTGGGGTCTGATGAGAGCAATGAGGGAAAATCACCTCCCTTGCCCTGCAGCCATGCTTCTATTGATGTTTTATTTTCCCCTCATTGTCTCTTACTTCTGAACTGCACTCTGTTGTTCCAAGCAAGAGTACTTTGCAGTGCTAGTGTAAGACTTTTATCTGAGGAAAATAGTTATTGCAGTATATGATAGGCAAAAATGTGCCAGGAGACTAATTTTACACTTTGGGTTTTGATGGAAAATTGAATATCACAATTTTAATAAAATTGAAATCAGTCATGTGGGAAAAACTTCTGTCAATATCAGGAGGAGCTCATAGCCCCCACATAAGGCTCTTTTTTATGATGATTGATCAAGACCACAGTTTAGTCTGCCTCCCTAAATACTGATATGCCACTTGCTGGCAATTTGCTTGCGTTCTACATCTTTTCTGAATGCATCCAACATAAGATATCCCTGCTGGTTTGGCTTTTTTTGTTTGTTTGTTTGGTTGGTTTTTGTTTGTTTGTTTGTTTTAAAAGAATTCCATCTTTGCTAAAACTAGAGGGAAAAAAAAAAACCAAAACATGGTAAGAAAAAAGAGATTTTACACATATGTAAAGTGAATAACCCAATGTTTCAAATATCACCAGCCTGTTTTTTCTGTAAACCCTATACTAGTTGTACTGAAACTGATATACTGCACTGATGCAGACATGGGGAATCAGACTATATACTAAAGGGAAAAAACAAACCAGTGACTCAAAACTTGTTAGGAATCACATTGTTGAATAATTATCACAAGGCCTACTAGTCCCATGCATCAAGACAACTACTACCACACACTGGGGACTAAGGACTGTATGTACCAGGAGCTGTAATTTCTATCCTTCTAACAACTGAGAAATGAACTACAGGACAACTCAGTTCACAAGGATTATAGTTTCATGTGGCTGCATTGTCCCACGTCAGCTCAGTTTGGGGTCAAACAGGTGTCAGAGCTCATGTGCAGGCATGAGTAAGACTGCATAGCTATGAGCAGTGACAGAGATGCAAGGACTGGGAGGACAGGAAGAAGGAGGCACTTCTTAGTGGCAGCAAAATGAGCTGCATTCTCCCAACAAAATGCTTAGCTACTTGCTTAAATGGACATTGGTCCTAGACTGGGGCCTGTAAACTCTTTGGAATTGAGACTGTCTTCAGACTTGAAGGTGCTCTGCTCTGCACTTGACAATAAATTGCAGGAGACTTCTTTCCCTTTTATGTTGCATTCTAGTGATATTTAGGTTACATTCAACGAAAAATAACCTTGGAAACCTGGAACAGGTAGGTCTTCCTGAGTAGTTATCAGGAATGTCATATTAAATACTACACTATCTCCACTCCCTTAACAGAGAGATCCATTATCTCCCTTCTGTCAGTAGCTGGTCAATTTTCTTCTCTACTGAATGCTTCATTTTCATGATAGAGCAGCACATGCCAGACCAGGCATGTCTAGGGCTTTGTTATCTGTCTGTAGTCCTTGAACTCTCTCATCATTTAGACTATTGCGATAATAAATGCACTCAAGATACATACTTGAATAAGCTATTTTTCTCTCCAAATACAAATCCTGTTATGTTTCATTATTTCCATATTCATAATGGTTAGTGTTTACTCTTATTCAGACACGGAGTGATGCCAGCAGTGCTCACCACTAGTAGAGGAAATCACATGCATTTTTCTTTCCAGTCTTTAGTGAACTTGTAAAAAAAACCAGATACTTTCTCTTATTCTTTTTTTTTTTTTTTAATGGCTTTGAATTGCATTTAACATTACCTTGTGTGATACCTAAAACATGACTAGCAGCACTGTCTCCTACCTATTTTGACTTAATTTTTGTCTCTGTTACTTAAAAGAATGTATACCTGCAGTACATGTACAGACATGGTTCCTCACTCCTGTTGGTTTTGTAGCGGGAAAGTATTTTCAGTGATAATTCCCATCAGCAATTCTAGGTATTGAGTATTATGGTCCAGTGCACAGAGATCAATAGTACATACTACAAATACCTTTGGTTCACACATTGTCTTTTTTTTCCACAGTTCCAGGCACTTCAGCCTCTAGTACACACTGCCGTTTTCTGTAGTGACATAAACAGAGATACTTAGAACCAGGATATGAAGGAGGAGTTTTCCTCTAAACATATTATTATGATTTAGTGAGGCTTTTCACAGAAAATTCACACTGAGGTCTTGTGTGTTAAATTTGTGAAGGATAAAGCTGTGGAAGCTGACAAAATGGGAATGGCAGCACAAATAAGTATATGCCCATTAAGATCTGAGAAAAAAAGATGAAGTTTTAGATTCTGTAAGGACTTGAAAACTAAGTGATATGGATAGGATAACACAGTCCCATTTGGACCCTTGGTTTTTGGGTTTGTTTTTTTTTTTTTTGCCTAGAATGTCAGGCATTCCCAAAGCTCACATTAACATACATTTTTTTTCTCGGTTCTGTTCCAACTGGTTGATCTTATCTAAGGTCCTATGCCAGCCTGCTTTATTTTCAGGTCCATTCGCACCAGCTAGTTTGAATAATGGTCTGGCTGGTCTGGGGTTTTGAAACCAAACCTCTGAAAATTCTCCTGAATATGTCTTTTACTCCAGAGCCAGCTCATTGCTTATTAGCAGAAGTCACAGGGACATAACCTTTGGAAAATGCTGCTGATACACAGCACATTTCACAAAACTATTCAGCATTACAGTGTGATTTGTGGAGAACATTGTTATGAATATTCTTTTGCACAAGAGAGGCATAACTAAGCAGAAAACCTTATCTAATCCTGTTTTATGCCACATGCCATATTAAATGGATCAACTGTTATCATACAGGATCCAGATGTAAATATGCTGTTGGCTTTAACCATATATTAATGTTATATATAAATATAAACTCTATGGCTGAAATGTCTTTTCAGTTTTCTCTAACCCATACTGGATTAACACCTCAACAGCTGTGAGAGAATGTTTTCAACTATGTCATAGAATCTTATTGTGAAGAGAGTACCCAGACAATGTCCAAGAGAAAAGAATTCTAGGTCACATTTGCTCTCTGCCTCTCCTGCACTAATGTGAGTAAAACAAAAGGCTTAACATTCCAGAATTTACTTTCATCCCAAAACAGAATAAGAAATTGAAATTTTGAAAGTTGTGGAATGGGAGAACCCACACATGCTGGAAAGGGGCTTTATTTGGGCGTCCTGCTGAAATAAGATGTGTGACTTCCAGAGCACCGCTGTCAGCATCCAAGTGAGCAGCCAGAAAAAAAAGCAGCTTCGTCTGACCAAAAATACAGAAGGGGCTTTCAATAATTTTTTAGAAAGATAATATTGATGGACATTGTGTGTTTTTGCAAAAATTTTGATTACATCAAACATATATTTCCTCAATGTCAAATAAGAATGAAGTTTTCTTTAGAAAGACAGAGATCAACTCATAGTACAGGGATGGTTAGAGGCAATAGGTTTTGCAGATTTTGCAAAATTAGACCCAGAGCTCTGGGTTTTGGT
>VWZI01004852.1:86747-135312 GCA_013396835.1 Psilopogon haemacephalus
CCCTCCCCACCCCCCCCCCCCCATAAATGCGTATGCCACCTTCTAGGGTGTTTCCTTTCACCATTGTTTTGTTCTCATCCACACCTATGTGAAACTAGAGTTCACTTCCCTCGAGCTGTTCTGCTTTAGGTATTTTCATTTTTCTGTGTGAAGTTCTGATTTCCTGTCTTTATATTTTGTATTTGTCTACTTCTTTAATCCTATTTAAAAAGTCCTCCTTTCATTCCTGTTTCAATTGCACTGGAGATTTTCACATCCTGCTATAGCAATAAAAGAAAAAAAAAAAAAGAAAAAAAAAGAGAGATAAAAAAGCCCTTCTCTTATTCAATTCCTCCTTTAATGCTGAATTTACAGCTACACTTTGGAGTGAGATGGTTTCTTACTGGGCAGAACACAGACCCAGCAAACAGCTCCAGGCCATCTTCTGATCTTGCCCTGTGCTTGAAGCACCCTGGGGAGATCCACAACCACCCCTCATCCTTCAGCCGAGTATTTACCAACATGTGGCTGCCTACAAGGCTCTAACGATTGCATGCAGGGTTAATAGCTGTCTCTTACATACTTAGTCCTCTTTTGTTGCATCCTCTTTTCATGGTGGAGCTCCCATTTTTAATATAAGCTCTTTCAGCTTTTAGATAGATGCCTCTTACATACTTTGTCCTCTTTTGTTGGATCCTCTTTTCACAAGGGAGTTCCCATTTTTAATATAAGTTCTTTCAGCTTTTAGGGGCAGTTTTTTGGAAGAGGTGCATTTTTTTCAGACCTTATGTATGAATAAAATCTTGGCACAACTGCATTCTGGGCACTGGTAAAGACAAACCCTGTAATTATAAGACAATTTGTCCCTCATTTTTGCTATTTTTGCATGTCTGAACAAATGTGGCTTTGAAGCAGAGAAAACACTGTCCCATCTCTTTCAAATTTAAGTTTTCAGTATCTCTGTCTGTGCTATTGATGGTGATTCTCAAAGTATCTTGTTCCCACAGGATTCCACAGGAAATAAAGGTTCATAGCCCTTTGCAGGTAAGGAGTCATGCCTTGCCTTCTCTGATGGCATCACTATGGCTGTCATGGATGCATTTGTGCCAAAGTCTTGTCCTAATCTAGAGAAAAAAGGACACATCCTGAGAGGGTAAATTATTGACAGCAGCATCTTTGAAAATACAATTGTTCTTGTCTCTCTGCATAAGCATAAATATATCACCATTCCTCTCCATTCTAGTAAGAAATTTCTTGCCTACTTAAATTTTAGGGCTGAGGCACACCAGCATTTATAATGGTCATTAGCATACCATCAAGAGGGTCTATCTACTGTCTTAACAAGTCTGGATATATAGACTTTGGAAAACAAACATCCTAAAGTACCTGAAGCAAGAGAGATGAGTTTTGAAGCACAGATTCTACTCAGAAATCAATATCTCTGAATTTGTGCTCAAGAAAAGCACAGAAATTTTCCTCCTGAAGGTTTGCCTGGAGATTTGCTGCCAGGCGACACCATCCAAACTTTCTGTAGCACTCTAAGCCCTTTCCCCCTATTGTTTTTAGTTTTACAACTAGTCCCCAGAAAGGAAAAATATAACCCCACGTCATCATGTGTGAGTCTCCTTCCTACCCCTATGTCACACAGCTTTAGTATCACAAGGCCTTTTTACAACCAGAAAGAAGGAAAAGTCCCTGAGCATCTGGGCAGGGGTCATCATGGTAGAAGCCAAACTGTCTATGGAGGCTTGGGGATGTGCTGCCGGACACATGCCAGCTAAGCTGGGTGCCTCTCATGGGCAGGTTTTGGAGTATTTTCTTCCCTTTTCTCCCTTTTCATCACCAAAGACACAAGCAGTCCGACAGACGGGTGCAGTGGAAGCTCAGCCCAACCTGGCTGTAGACCCTTCGGTGCTGGTGGGGCTGCTTGGGTGGTTCTGTTCTGGTTCTAAACCTCACAGATTGCAATGGGCTGGAAGGGACTCTCAAAGGTCATCTTGTCCAACTCCCTCACTACACTGCTTGCCTGTACAAATTGTAAGCAGTGCCATTTCCCCTTAACAACAGTTTCTTTGAAGCCACATATTCCCTCCCTTTTCTGTTTTGGTATCACGTGCCCAGATTTATATATTTTTATATCTGACAAAAGTACATCCCTATAATCAGATTGAGAATATGACTCTTCTTACATTGTTTTGTCATTGGATGATAGTAGATGATAATTTGGATAGTCTTATTGAGACCCAGAATGATTAGGGCTGAATGGGCCTCCAGAGATGGTCCAGTTCCATGTGGTCAGACTTCAAGTATCTCTAGGGATGATGACCTCACAGTCTCTCTAGGCAACCTGTGCATGGGCAACCTCACAGCAGGAAAGTTTTCTCTCATGCTTAAAGGAAATTTCATGTGTTGAAATATTTCAAAAGTCAAAATGTCAGATAAAAGAGGACATTCATACAGCACAGTCATGATTCACACACTGATGCTAAGTGATATATACTACTGAGAGCTTTTAAAGCTGAATGTGGTACATTCATTTGACAGGTCTTTATATATATGGGTCAAGTGGAGAACAGTTTCTTTACTGTATTTTCTAGCCTTTATACAATTCAGGATTTTTCTCAGCAGCTCA
This sequence comes from Psilopogon haemacephalus, assembly GCA_013396835.1. Lineage (NCBI taxonomy): Eukaryota > Metazoa > Chordata > Aves > Piciformes > Megalaimidae > Psilopogon > Psilopogon haemacephalus. The sequence goes on from VWZI01004852.1 coordinate 89,359, forward strand.
AAATGATCTTCAGGTGAGATGCTCAATCTACTGGTTATCAGGCCATCATCCTGCACTTCTGTCACTGTGGCTGGTGAATAACTTCAGCATGCCTGCTACAGCACTATGAATAAGAATCATAGAATCATAGAGTCATAGAATGGTTTGGGTTGGAAGAGACCTCCAAAGATCATCTAGTCCAGCCTCACTGCTGTGAGCAGGGATGTCTTCTAATAGATCAGGTTGCACAGAGCCTTGTCGAGCCTTATCTTGGATATCTCCAGGCATGGGGCCTCAACTACCTCCCCAGGCAACCTGTTGCAACATTCCACCACCCCTATGGTAAAGAACTTGCACCTAACATACAATCTACATCTGCTCTGAATTCAAACCATTGCCACTCATTCTATCACTACAGGCCTTTGTAAGCAGTCCCTCTGCAGCCTTCTTGCAGGCCCCTTTCAAGTACTAGAAGGCCCACTATTACGTCTCCCTGGATCCTTCTCTTCTCCAGGCTGAACAACTTCAGCTCCCTTAGCCTGTCCTCATAGGAGTGATGTTCCAGTCCCCTGATCATTTTCATGGCCCTCCTCTGGACCTGCTCTATCAAGTATGAAAATAATATTTCATAACATCAGTGTCAAATACTCAGTGTCAGCTGACCACCTGCAGGACATTTTGTTTCTTTTTTCCACTGAAGATTTAATAAAAAAGTAATAAACCCCCATATTATTTTCCTCAACCAAACTGACAAGCATTTTCTGGTCTGCCACTAGATAAATGTATGTGAACAGCTCTCAGCTAATTCAAAGGTCCTTATTTTTTCTTTTTGATCCATCTTACACCATTTTAGCACAGGGGCATCTGTTCCTGATTTACACCAACAACCTCGCAGGAGGATCAGACCCACTAATTCCATAGGAGTGGCTGCGGCACGGCTGTGTCTAGGCACAGCTGCCCTAATGCACAGAGTCAAGTACAGCTGATTTCTTTGTTTTACTGGGCAGGATAATAAAGCTTTTCTGAACAGCAGTATTTAAAGCAAGTGAACTATGTGAAATCTCTCCCCTCAGCTGCTATTACACAGCTTGCAACCTTTCGTTCAGGAGATTAAGTTTGCATCTCTTTGCATTATCTCTTTGTAATTGGAAAACTTTCGTTCTGACAGAGACAATGTGGCAGCCTCCCTGCGAGCCTTGCTACAAGCCAGTGCTGAGTGCCATCTGGAGAACTGATGCCGAAGTCAAGCAACAACATCCTGTCATATTTTATCTGAACTTTGCAACAGAACAACTAGTAACATCTTAGCTTCATTTGTCTGGCTCTTTTATGCTCTTGGCAGAGGTCATAACCAGTGGTGGCTTTGCTGATTTGCTTCATCAAAACTAATTAGGTTACAGTGCTCACTGACAGAGTTTCTCATAATGGCATAAAAGCCTCCGGCTTTAACTTTTCTCATTATGTCAAAGCAAAGCTTAAAATTAATAAAATTTGCACCTGTATCAGCTTCCCAGTTGTAAACTTGAGCATCTATTAATAGCACATATGACATTGATGGAGCTGTCAATCCCTCAGCTTCGTTTTTTACTTTTTCTTTAAAGGTGCTGCTGCTGAGAAGCAGGGCTCATGGCATGAAAATATGTGCCTAATACTGGAGATGCAGATTTCTAAGTCCAGCCTCTTTGCTTTTTGCATTCTTTAGAGCAACAAGAATGCCCCGAATTGACTCGACGCGGTTTGTAAATTAATGTGCTGAAGCTGCCTCCCTCCTGTCTCTATTGAAAACTTGGGTAGGTGACCTTTTTACCGTGCTTATTGGAAATCTATGGTTTTACCAGGCACTTTCACAGTTTGTCTTATTGAATGAGTCAGTTTTTAAAATATGAGTAAAATTAAGATAACCGTTGCATAAGGTTAAAATTAGGTCAATGTTCAGGGTAAAAGTCAGGGCATATTTTAACGGCACTTCATTCAAGTGAGAAACCAGCAGGAAAGAAGATTTCTGTCTGCATGGAGGAAAAAAGAGAAGTAAGGTTTAACAGTTTCCTGCTTAAATGTTGTAAAACATGTCAGCAGGGGGCTGTGGCAGTAAGAAGAATTGTGCTTTCTCACAGCAGGGAAGTGGCACTTCACTAGACTGGCTACATCGATTATCAAGACGAGGCCGTCTTAAAGAGCAAGCACAGTACTTAAATGTATTATAATGTGTGGAAGAATGATTTGAAAAGACAACACTGTGTATTTACTGTAAGACTTTCCACCTGCTACTGCTTGCAGGGGTTGCAGTAGTGACGAGAGCTTACGCAACTTTGCCTTTTATTCTTGCCCAGTGAAAATACCAGCTGAATTCCAGAGATGACTGTTGGTTTTGCACTGTGCTTTGGACAGAGACTGGATTTTGTTGGACATTAATGTCAGATCATCTTCATTTGAGAGAGATATTAGAAGTGTGTAAGAATGAGGATTAAATAAGTTGTTCAGTTTTTTTAGAATTCTTCCTACGCTCAAAATGATTACCATGCTTTTAGTTAATATTCTTGCAATTCCTGTTTATTTATTTATTCCCCACACTTTCTTGCATGAGGAATATATTGCAAAATTCTGGAATTTCTGGTGCTCTCATTTGAGATAAAAGCTTTGAATTACATTATGAATTCCAATTTAGAGCATTGTAAATAATACTGCTCCTTTAGAGCCACTTGGTTCCTCTTGATAAATAATGTTCTGCTTTACTAACTCTTCCTACTCTGTCTGTCTCATTTAATGTATTTCATTCATTATAACAATGTATGGAAAAATTTTTGAGCAATGTTCACCCATTCTAGTGTGATAAAATGGACCATATGTTCTTTATGTTCTTTGCCCCTGGGACCGTTTACAGTTGGGAGCTGTATTTTTCTGAACATGGATGTACATCAATGTGAATGAGATTTGCATCAACGTGAATGACGAACTGTGTGAATGAGTCATATATGATAACAGATATGTGTGGAGAAATCAGACCTAGAATATAATGTTCATATTGGAATATTTCATTAACTGAAGAGACTAGATATTTAACAGGGGAAAACTGCTACATGATTAGTAATCTGGATGGATTTCTTTCAGAAAGGAGACTAACATGGGCAAAATACACAGGTGGACAATATGGTGACTGAGTCAACAGATATGTGAGGAGATTCAGATCACCAACACACTATGTATGTGTACACATCTCCTTCTTTGCCACCTTCATTTCAAATGCTTGTGATAACACAGTTAATCATGTGCTTAAAGATGTGCAGGACTATAGCCTAACGATGGAAAAAAAGAATTAGCATGTCATCTGCTACTTCAATTAAGTATAAATTAAAGCAAAGAAGATTAAGACTGAAAATCAAGAGCACCATTGTCACAGAAGATGTCGGGCTCTTTTCCTTGACTAATGAGTATAGTTTCATTGGGTCTTAAAAACAAAATAAACCAACCAAATTATTAATAAAAGCAAAACAGCAACCAGCACACCCTAAATGGGTTAGGCATGTGCCAACTGTTGCCTCTGTCTCCATTTGAGTGTTTCCAAACCAATGTTTTGCACTGGAGAAAACAAAAGCAACATCTTACTGCACGTGCTTGGTAGGAAATACAGGTACAGATGATTTAGTCTCTTAGGAATATATATGCAGTGTTGAGGGGGCACAGGGCAGTACAGCAGCTAGTGCTTCTGGTTTGTAAACTTAGCATGAGCTAGTAATCTTCACTGTCTCTAGTCTGAAGTATATTTTTTATTATTTCATTTAGGAAACTTAAAATCCTGAGACTGGTCTCTTGGGGCATAAAAATTATCTGAGAAAGCACCATGGACAAATAAATATACCCTTTTTTGAGTATTAACAGTAATATGACTGAGGAGTCAGGAGAAAGGAAAAGGAAAAAAGAAAAAAAAAAGAAAAAGAAAAACCCAAACAAACAACCCAACCATTTCCTATTTTTCAAAACATGAGGGAAGCTGGGTGAAACTACTACCCATCGCTCATGCTGCTTCCAGTGTGGGAGTGCTGTGAGGACCATATACTACATCTGCTTTGTCCTGTGAGAGAGCTTAGAGGGACATAATCCAACCATAAATTCAACATAAAGAATCTCCTGCTGCAGAGGAACGCTGCTGGATATAAATGTGCTATAGTCAATCTGTGCAGAGACATAAAAGCATGTTAGAAAAGAGGGAGCAGAGCTGAGGCAGTGGGATGCTGCTGCACCCCATCTCCACTGCTGGGGGGACACCAGGGTGCACCTGCTGCTGGTGTGTGCGCCCCCAACACATCCTGCCTAGAACTGCCCTCTGCTCTCCAAAGAGAACAAAAATGATTATGTGAGAGAGCAACCTTTTAAAAGACTAAAGGTCTGGAAACTGAGGAACTCCTACTCCATCTGCCTTTTGCCTTGAGTTCTCATCTTACACAGCGTCAACACTTCCCATCTTTTATGCAGTATACGCCAGTGCTGTGCATCAAAACTTGCCTCTTTCAGTAATATCTTTTTAACTCCTGGGTTTGCAGTAGAATGAACAGGTAAATGGACTTAAGCCCTGGGAATCTACAGTGAAGCCAATTTCTTCAGATCACTGTCATTCACAGTGAAGGGTTAGTTATTGATTCAGTTCTAATGTACGTCTTCAGATTTAAATAACTAACAACCAACTAACTAACTAACTAAATAAATAAATGCTGACAGTGGTAACAACTTGGATAACACAAAACAGATATAGAGTGGCAACTGCTACTGATAGAAAAGCACAAGGCAATGAAAATGGAAGTGCAAAGCAGAGCTATGATTCAGACTTTAAGGCTGGGGGATGAAGATCATCAGGTTCCCTCCAAGACAGTTGCAGCCACTTTCTGTATCTCATTTTGCTAAGTTGTGTCTCCAAGTTGAAGATGGGTGATGAAGAGACATTTCTAGTACCCAGCCTCTGTCAATACTGGATCCACAGCATTGTGCAGACTTGGTCTAAATTACGTTTGTTCTACATTGATAATTTTCAATGTATTTATCTGCCTTCTAAAGTATGTGTGGATTGCACTTTGTTGAGCGATATCTCTAAAAGTGGGAGTGGCAACGAGTTACTGGACAATACACGGTTCAGTGACACAGCAAGAGCAGCCCTCTGAGATCAAGTCATGATCATATAAGTTAAATTAATATTGGAGTTTCGTGCTTCTTCTGGGACTTAGTTCTGGCTGAAGTGAGTTTTCTAAGCCCACTCATCCAACACACACTGAAGAACATATTAATCTATTTAAATGTAACACATTTTGTTTGCCAATGTGTTTGTCACATGGTCTGTTGACATGGTTTAGCATCTTGTCAGCAGTGCTCCAAGTTCAGTATTTTCCCACGCTCAGCAAGTACAAACTATTCCTTTAGCTAGCGTGTTGCAGAGGTACACTCTGTGGAAGAAAAAAAAATAAAAAAGGACAATGCTCCCACAGCATGAGTAAAGAGATGGCTAACAGTGCCAGAAATAAAGAGATGTATCTGCTGCATATCTTCTGTAGGATTTTAAACAGGTCTAAAATAAGCATTGCCCAAATCAGCCTGTTGCTGTTGTTCTGAGGAATGTAATGTCTCTATCTGTGTTTAGGTTCCAAACAGTGCCACAGCCTGTACAACTCAGGTCTTGTGGTTTAAACAGGAGAGCCAGGTGCTTAGTGAATTGAGACAGCTTTTAGCTCCTGGCATTTCTAGGAAAGACCTAGTTGTTTCAAAACTTCTTGCAGAGGTTTTGTCATTGGAGGAAAATTTTTCTTTACCTCTGCCAGCCATCTTCTAGATCTGTGAAGAGGCAGAGTTCAGATGGTCTGTTCATAATACAGAAAGTTCCTGGCAAGGCAGTGGAATCAAGGAATCTGCTGGGAGCTGGGGCACAGCACCCCTCTCTGCCCTTATAAGCAACTGTCACTCTTATCAGGTACAAGCACTGGTTCCTATGTATTGTAGTGCAGTACAGTACATTTGCAAAGGCCTTACTCTGAGCAGCTGGAGGGTGAAGGGCTTTTTCTCTGTTTCTGCCTTGTGATTAATTTTAAAAATAACTTGTATCCTTTTTTTTTTTCCCTTTAGCTGCTCTATACTATTATTTTTAGCTGCTCTCCTAATCCAGAATTAGTTGTAGGAGGAAAGGTCACTGTGAATTTTGGTGGTGGTCTTTCTGCCTGCATGAGAGGAGGCAGGAGAGAGAGACAGGTTTGAAGTTTTCAGTGTTTCTCCTGAAATTTTCTCCTGCATTGAAGAAGTAGATTCAGAAGACTATGAACAAATGAATCTGTTTTAGGGGTACACTGGGAAATTATGTCATAGGTAAATCCATACTAGACCCACTTAAATGCTCTTTATGTTGAGACACAAAGTTACAGTATGCTGCTTAAAGCTTTATCTGTCCTTGCCTTCATTCCTCTGAGTGTCTCTCTAACACAAGAGCATGCTGACAAAAATATGGAAGCAAGCCACATATTTTGCCTTCAAAAGACAAGTGTAAATGTTGTCATAGCAACACAGGAAAGCAGAATGCTACTTTATAAAGGGAGGGGAAATGAGGGAGGGAGAATTATGGGTTTACAGAACATGCCAAAAAGTGACAGTTCTAAAATGAGTAAATGAATATAAATTCTCCATGTGACATCTTCAGCTAGTTGCAGGAAAGTTTATTTGTACACGAAACACAAGTAGTTCTGTCGAGCTAGGTAACATATCTAAACAAATCAGATGTTTATCATTGGCTATGTCTTATATGATGGAAAACCTGATACCCTAGAGTTCAGACCCTGGTATTTACCCAGGTCTGATACTGGAAAAAGAAACAGATGACTCACAGTACCTTTCATTTTTATAAGCAGCCTGTGACATCCTACAGCATCAACAAGATATCAAAGATTCCACTGAAACTGCTAGATTCTAGATATTACAAAGAGCTAGAAGGATAGATGTTAACATATCTATCCCACACTAGACCCTTTGGTTATGAAGCCTTTTCTTTTGCATGTGTGTCATCTGGTGATGTAAAAGATGGCCTATTCGGCTAAGTTTTGGTAATTTTGTCAAGGAACTGAATAAAAATGGGTTAAGTAAGAAAAGTGAAAACCAGGAAGGAATAATCAAATAGACTTCTAATAACATTAACAATACTCCTCGAAAATGTTCTCATCTAGTAAGAAAAAGTTTTGTTCGTTTCTAAAATAGTCTTACTATTTTAAATGCTTTGTACTGTGGACTTGAGAAGCTGCTGTCAACAAACCCAAGGAGACAAGAAAGAGCCCACGGCTCTTTGCTGATTGACAGATTCACTCACTGAAATTTTGAGCCCAAAGCTGTAAACTGAGCAGGGTGTGCTTCACAGAACTATATGAATGCCGTCTGAAAGGTTTTTTCATTTTAGCTTGTCATTTTAAAATATGATCTATCTGAGGACGATTCACTCCCAGGACTTTATATAACAGGCAAAGTATTGTGACGGAAATATTTTAATGTACCTGGAGCTTGCTTTAGTATCATAGAGTGAGAAGGATGTCTTAATTAGCTTGCATTCCTCCATTCCTGTAGCCTGCACTACAGATACAGACAATACTGTTCAAGAGGGAACAGAAGGTTGAATTTTCATTTGGAGCTGGCAAGTGGCACATAATTTCCAGATTTCTGAAGGTGGAAAGATGTGTAAAATTAGAAAAATGTCTATCTGCCATATTTACAAGAATAAAATGCTGTTACTAAAGGTCTTGAAAACAAAGAGAAAGAAATGTCTATGTAAGGATATCTCTGATGCAGCTTTTGTATCTACCTGTATTTCTGTCTTTCTCGTGGATTTTTACGGGTCATGGATCCTTTTAAAACAGTTGTGAAAGGATCTGAAAGACTGACAACACTCTCTCTTGACCCTCCTCTTGTCATCTACAGAGGCTAGTTTCTCCCTAAGTAGCAGATGATCATAGAAATGGGGAAATGAAGTTGCCAGCAGCAGGTTTTTTGAGTAGAACAACTGGTCATTTCCTCTCTCTCTCTCTCTGCACGTGTTGGCTTAAGGCAGCGATGGCTGGAGATCAGAAAAGTAACACTGAAACAAAACGAACACAATGAAAGTCAAGGGCAAAAAGTAACAGTGTGGCAGATTTCTCAGTCCCTTTCATAAACATGACAATGGTTGTAAAACTACACATTGTGTAAGAACTCAGGAGCTCTTTTTGCCTAGCAGGAAAGAAATGTTACTGACTTCCCTACAAACTCAAGAATTTCCTGCCTCTCTCCTTTTTTTTTTTTTTTTTTTTTTTTTTTTTTTCCCTTTTTAAACAAATTTTTTTTTTCCCCCTATATAAGCAAATTCACTTTTCACTAACAGCAAAATAGATTGAGGGAATTAATTTTTACTTAATTGTTGTCTAGGGTGGCCAGATGTCAGTTTATAAGCCTGTCCTGGATCATAAATACAAACCAGGCATTAGTATCACATCCACTCACAGTGAGCCTAGCCCTAGCACCCTTCAGTGCTTTATTTGCCACATTCAGCGGTACTAAATGTGAACCAGGTGTTGTTTCCTGGGGAGCATGCAGACCCAGTGACCTGACAGGCTCCGCAGCTCTAAGTCAGTTTCATAGGAGAGGGCAGCCCTGGGAAGCTTTTTTCTGTGGTTGCCCTATCACAACGTTGCAGCTTTCCCAGGTTGATCCTAATTGAATTTCTGTACACATAAATAAGCTGTTACTGGTATCTACCTGTTACTGTCCTCTCACCAGGACGTTCTTGTTCTGAGCTTCTGATTTGTAATTATTTCTAACAAGAAACCTTGCTCCAGCCGCTTTGGCCAAATGCAGATCTGGAGTATCTTGGGTCATCTCTGCTCAGGGAAATTAGACACTTTCACAGGTAGAAAACAACAACAATCAAAAACCAATTAAGTGAAAAACAAAGCAACCCTCTCCTGCTCCCTCTGCTCTAGCCTCAGATTGTCCCACTTGACTTTCATTTAAACATTTAATAAGGCTGTGGGTAAGTTAATATGAACCATTTAGGTCTCCAGATTTTACACTATTTAATGTTCACCCTTTAAAGTATTTAAAGGGTTTGTATCATTTTAATCTTAATTCTGGATCAGTCGCTGGAAGTAAAATCTCTTCAAAACAAAGAGTTTCTTCTAAGATCACTGCAAGTGAAATCACATCAATCACACCTCTGTGGCATACAGGCAAGGGCTGCTGTCAGAAACTGTAGCTGGATGCATGTGTCTATGCATTCAGAAGCATGAACATGTTGAGAGAATGTGTCTCTTCAAGAAACTCAAAATAGTTTCTAAAATTGCTAAGAAAGTTAATCTTAGAACAAAAATTGAGAGGTTGAATCAGGGAAAGAAAAGCACACCCACACCCACCCCCCATCCCCCATAGAGGGGGAAATTCCCAGGCTATGTAATACAAACACATTTTAATGTTGCCTCATTTCTTGTGGCAGCTGAGCTCTCTGGTCACTGTGCTGTCTGTACTCCTAGTTTCTGTGTAGACCCACAGTCCATATGCAATATCAGTGTGGCACAGAGTAGTAGAAAATCATTGGGAGCCTTGTATGAAGTGAAAGGACAGAGAATTGGAGAAACTACAGCAGTGTTTAGAGCTCAGCAGCTCCTGCTGCCCTCAACCAGCCTCACTGAGCAGAGCAATCAAGAGAAAATCCGCTCCTGCCCCATTAGCTGCATGAGCCTTAATTGTTTTGTCTTGTAGAGATATCAAATATCTTTGTAAACAGCATGTTCAGATTGTTATATGCAAACGTACATGTGATACCTTTATGAAATATGCAGAATATGATATGCTGGGCTATGATTTGATCTGTGTGTGTGTTTGAAAGTCTTTTTCATGCTTTGTTTCGGGTACTGAACATTTCTGACAGTTTGTTTGAGGTAAACAGAGCCAATCTGTCAGCATGATTCACTACCAGCACATCTGATAAGTATAACTTAACTTGCAGCAAGGTTGTATGCAGTTTAAGCATTTGCCTGCTTTGCAGTTAGCAAATTACTGTGGGGCAAAGCAAACAAAAAGGAGATAACAAAAAGAATGATGGATTTGATCACATTACAGAGGAAGCAGGATGATGAAGATATTGCTTTACCTAGCCCAGACACCTGGAAAGCAGAGCCTGTGTCTCAGCTGTGTCAGAAGTGTGATCTAGAAGCCCCATGCTGTGCACAGGCACTGTAACAAGAGGCTGTCATCACATATTGTCCCACGTTTCCTTTTATATGGATTTCCCTGATTAAGTCTGTTTTGACAGCTTTTGAACAGTAACACCTTTCTCTTTTTGCCTCTGAATTTCCTCCCTCAGAAGGTGCAAATTACGGTTTTACTGTGGCCTGTTAGAGGTGCAAATAAGCACAACACAGCCAAACTGGGACAGTTTGGAAGTAGTAAAATATCAGCACTGAATCCTGTTGAAACATAATACACATATATTGGTAAACTGGGGCTAAATGTTGGATGATATATTTATGATTTTTTAGCAGAGTGTGAAGTTCTGCATTTGCACAGCCTGGGAACTTAGTAAAGCTGAGGACAGGGAAGACATGAGCAACCTAAAGATGGTTAAATTCTGGGAATAAAACGGTTAGTTGGCAATTGCTACAAGTGGATAATGCTAGTGTCCTTTCTTCAATTGACCGGGACCAAGTAAATGACTCAAAGTATAGAAGGTGTAACTCTCATTACTTGCTTCTGAACTTACTTTGACTTCTCATTTTTAGTATTATAGAAATTCTGTGCCTGATTTAAGCAGCACCACTTTGTAACTGCTGTTATATGGAACAGAAAACCACTTCCTTGACCACAACTTCTTGCTAGCTGTTTATCACAAGCACACACAGAATGATCATTACTCTATTGAAGCTTCTTGGTGCTAAAGGCAGAAAAAAAGAGAAGCAAAGCCACATTTTATTTTGTGTTTTCTTTAAAGACTATCATGGAAGTAGGCTAAAAGGAATTTATGAGTTTGTGTGTTTTGTTTCTATACCTTCATATTATGATATCTAAACCAATAGTGGTAAGAATTCAGTAAGAACTCATATATCTACACTGATTCAGTGCAGATAGCACATTCAGTTACCCATGCTATTTTCACTTGCATGGAGATGAAAAAAACAAAGAGTCACCATTTACAGCAAACCACTTGATGTTCAGCTGAAAGTGAAAGGGGACATTTGTTTTGGATTGAAAGGAACACCTTCTCTTCTATTTCCACAGCAAGAACAGCAAGAGTTTCTTTTATTACAGAGTTTTAAAGGGCTGTTTCACACACACCTTGAAAAAACAGAAAGTTTCTGTATTGTGCCTGCTGGCAGAGCTGAAGGGAGCCTGGTTGAAAAGGAAGATTAATCAACCAAACTTAAACTGGGTTTTATTACATTTTTAATCACCTGAGTATACACTTTTACCTTGATCTTTATTGGAAAGTTGAACATCTTATCAGAACAACTGAAATAATTGAAAACCAAAAGGTATGAAAATGGACAAAATTACATGCATATGAACTCTTCTTTTGGTGTAGTTTAACCTCATGCTTGTGTGCTTGAACACGGGTCTGTTTTCACCTGCTATTTCTGGTTGAGGTAACAAATAATACTGGCTCCGTGTACCAACAAACCCTGATTCTCCTGAATTAGAAGACTATTGTGGATGATTGTAACACCATTACTACTACAGGAGCTTTATTGCAGGTCTATGAAGTCCTTTTTGTGGCATCAGCACGTCCTTTTTCCCTACTTAGAGCAGGAAGCCTGAGTCTGAGCTAATTGTATGCAGGAGCCTGATAAGTTTCCAGTGTAACCACACAGGAGAGTTTCACAAACAAAAGATGCCACTTGAAACTTAGCAAAATAAAGCTGTGTTAAAAAGAATCCACATCCTTCTCATTTCTACTATATATATGATATACAAGATATCTTAGTCTCTCTCTCTTAAAAGAAGGGTTTTTACCATTTACACTCATAACCCAGCCACAATATATTTCTATTTACTTCTGTCATTTAATTGAGCCTTTTGCAGCAGTTCTGAGTACTCCTATACCTAGTTATTTCCACAAGATATGAGCTTCAGTGGTTAACTAGGATCCTTTAGATATTTTTAAGATTCAGACTTTTTTTTCTCTTTGCTTTTCATATTGCTGAATGGAAAACCAACTTCCAGGCTATGTTTAAAATTCAGTTTTAAAGTCTGAATAATGTAAATCACATTAAATGAAAGGCTAGTGTTTTAACATTATGTATTTGATTATATCAATTTACCTTTAGTGTAGCAGAAGTGAAGCATGAAAGATTAAATCCCTCAACAGATGCACTTATACATGGTGATGCAGCCAAATGAAGTTCGCAGTAGAAAGCCTCAAGTACCTAAAATCTTTTGAGTTAACAAAGGATTACTTCTGTTTGATTGGGTTTGGGTTTTTTTTTTGCTTCCCTTGCTTAATAAACTTCAGGTCATCACTTTGTAGAGATTAGATATAACCACCAAAGTAGTCGGTGCTTTTTCTAAGGATGCATTTCTATGAGCAGATACAGTCCAGCTGACATACTTCCATAAAGAAAAGAGCAAATTCTACTGGGTCCTGTGGTTGGGAAACTCTTATTTATTTTTTTCCCTTTTGTTCATTTTAAGTTTACCTTGAATAAGCTACTTCTGCAGCCTGACACATGCTTTCAGTGCCACCAGGTTACAGAGCATCACATGATATAATGTATTTTGACAAATCCAGATGTAACATGATGCACATGTCACAAGAAATAAGCAAGGCAGAGACACTTACTTTTTCTTCTTCTAGATAAACTTGTAAATATCCACAGGTGTTTGAGTCTTTCCTCCTATGTGCCCCCATTTTACTAAGGGTATAGAGTAGCTGAGGGTAGCCATGAGCAAGAGCAGGCTGTAGGACATCCTGTGTGACTGCTGTGTTTTACAGTAGTAACATTTGTAGAACCCAGCAAGCCCTGTCATGCCTATTTAACTGAGCCACACAGCTGTATGCATTGTGTTTTATTGAGGTTGCATCAGCTGAGTTTTCTTCTTTTGTGTTCCTGACACAGAAGTCAGACAGGTCACACTCAGGCTAATTTTAAACACCCTTCTACAGACAGCTGTGAATGTACTAAGACATTGATACATCTGGCATCTGGCGGACAGGTTGCTTTTGCCCTTTCTGGATGCTGCAAAGCTTTTGGGCCTGTCTGTGGCTCTGTCCTGAGGGTCAATGGGTTGGTGGAAGGGAGGAAGGTACAGGACAGACACAGTTTAGTTGCTCCCAGGTGTATGCTGCTCCAAGCAATAAATGTGTAGTCTCGGCACTATACATGACTTCCTGGAATATAGTAAAAGCATCAAGAGTGTGTTAAGAATGAAAAACCTCTGAGTATTTTCTTTTCCTTCAGGTGCCTAGCATTACTTAAAGCTGAGAGGCAGACCTGAGAAGTGCCAGATAGGTACACTGCAGTATTATTCTCTTTAATACAAAAAGTGAGGCAAAACAAACTATTGTTAGCATCTGAAATTTACTGCTGACTTTATCATCCTGTAAAGGCTGGATTTGCTCTATGTTTCCTACTGAACACACCAATATTTTGAGGGACTGGAGAAGCTTTTTCTTCAGCTTCAAAGGCAGATAGCATAACTAACAGCATGACCAGTAGATAAATTATTTATTTCACTTTCCTTTCCCCTTCTGGGTACTGATTTAACATGCCGAATTTTCAGCAAGCAACGCTGACAATTTTTGTTCTTAGTCAGGCAGCTGCGCCAAAGCAGAACACAGTGGGAACGCAGTCCCTGACACAGCTCTGTGCCTCCTACAGCTCTCTCCAGTAATCACAGTAGTCTCCTTCCATGCAAGCTGACGATTGTCACACTTTCAACTTTAATATGTATAGGTGCAAGAATAAAGACGGTTGCTTTTCACAGACTGAAAATGCTGCCTAAGCAATGCCAGCCTGCAGCTTCCTGCTGCCAGTACTGCCTGAACAGACACCAAGACAGTTTCATTCATGGGACCGATGCCATGCACGAATCATATGGAAATTATTTTTTTAGGTGGTAGTTTTGTTATTTTCTTTGTTTTAAAGGAAGAAAAAGGCAAGCATAGTAATTACTACATAATGAATAACATTTGTTCAGCTGTGCAAATGTCACTTATTCCAATAAGTGATACTTCAGCATTCTATCCCAGATTAATTTGTCATTAATTTTTACAGTTTGTCCTTAAGAATTAAGTCTGTTGCTTAAACTAGAGAGAAAGGGCAAAATTTTCACAAGAACTGAGATGCTGAATTGTGATTCTAGCTTGAGAGCTGATGATTTTAAGTTACTTCATGTCAAATAGCTTAGGGATTTAGAAAGGTTTTTCTTTTAAAAGTATTTTCTTCTCTATTTTATTCCATATAGAGAATTGTGTTATTTGTTTGAATGATTTTTTTGTTTTAAACTCTATTTTCCTGGATGATGCTTGTGTGGCTGATTTTTTAATAAATTTGCCTTTAACTTAGATTTTTAATCAACTACTGTAAGATGTTAAACCACAGTGTTTCAGAATAGAAGATAGCTAGTCGTCCCAACCAGTTCTCTCCAACAGGTTTTGATATTTCTTTTGGAAGCATAAACCAATTGCTCTAGTTGACCTGTGTTCATTTACGGGAAAAAAATTTCCATGCACATATACATGTACTGATGTAAGCAAACACTGCTCCATGTGTCTTTGACTGCTCCTAAACAACCTGTCCTGAGGTTAATGCACTCTGAGTTCTTCCCTCAAATGTTGTCAATTTTACTGTGGGTATTTGAGTCACAGGGAAGAGATATGATGCTTTTGAGAGCTCGGATAGCAGATCTGCTTGGTCACCTCTGCTGCTGGTGTGTAGCACGAGGTTATTTGCACACATAATCTGCACAGTGAGGATACAAAAGAGTCGCATTTGGATTTCACAGTGTCAGCAGGTTTGCACGCTCACAAAACAAGCCCTAATGTCATTAGGATAATTTTCAGCAAGAGGTACAGGGAGTCTGTCAGTCATTTCCATATTCTCCTGCCTCTAGTCTGCTGTTGATCTGAGCTAGGTAAACAGTTTTGTTCTATATGATTAAATGTTTTGAAGTTACTGCTGGGGAAAGAAGAAAAAGATATATGCTTTGAAGACAATATTCATAATAAATACAAAAATTCCTAACTAATTCCGCTGAAAAAAAAAGTCAGTAGAAGTATTATAATCTATATGAAAGAGTAAGCACAGGAAAACCATCCAACTAAATATAAAACACCAGAAACAAAGTTCTAGAAACACCCAGAACAAGGACAAATCCTGTAGAAAGGGTCTTCTTTTTACGCAGGAAGTAACATCAGCCTGTAAGTCTCTGCACTGCTCTCAGAGATGTTTCCCATATGGATCTGAAGATATTTTAATTTATATGTTTCCTGAGATAATTCCTCAGCCTCTGATCCTGCAACAATCCAGGATATCAGATATAACACAGGCAAATGTTGGATGGGATGTTTATATATTTCTGTTGGGTGAAATGCTTCAAGGGATGTTTTATCTAAGAATTCACATTTGCTCCCAAAACATTTCCATTTAATTTAACATACCAATTCCTTTCTGGATTAAAGTCTTTTCTACATTACTCAAGGAAACATTTCAAAGCTCATAAATGAGATTTTATATTTTTTTTCTTTCTAAATTAATCAACATTTGGGATTTTGGCAGGAAGTTTATTAGACCACTTCATGAAAAACTACTTTGAATTATGAAACACGAACACCAATGTTATGATATTCAGTCATAAGGAAGATGACCTTCACAGAGTTTTAAAATAAGTCAATGTCTGCCAAATTTTAAATGAAACAACTAATTCACTGTTTGATCAGTAGATTTAAAATCAATCAGTAAAACATTTGAACAAATGTGCAGAAGTGCTCATAAGAAAGTAAACAAAAAGACGTGCAGTTGCAGTTCATAATATGAAAAATTATTCTCCTCTTTCTAAAAGAGATTCTGAGCTGATATCAAATGTGCAAATTTGATAACAGATCTGAGCTATTCCTAGGACTCTATTTTGGGAAAAGTTTTCTGTTTTGATGGACAGTGTCACAGCTGTTGAGATTAAAAAAAAAAACAAAAAAAAATCTTCCAGACCCAGTTTCAGCAGTTTCTGCAATGGAAATCAGAAAGATGGGATAAATCAAATAATGAAGATGAATGGTTGCTGTGATGATAGTTTTCCATTAGGCAGATATAGAAGTCTAGAAGCCATCACATGGAGTAAAAACATGGATTTGAATTTTAAATATCCAAAATCAAGCAAACTCAAAGATAAGAATTCACTTTAGAAAAGCATACAACATAGATATTTTTCAACACTGAAATCTGGAATAAGCTCATTCTTTTACCAGGGCTCTTTTCAAGAATGTAAGAATCATAATCATGCAATAAGACTCTCACAGACATAAAGAAATCAGCACAAGCACTAGTAATTAAATGGACATAATTCATACACTGAAACCAAGTGGTGATAAAATTCTCCACTAACCAAGGAGTGACCTTCTCACCAATCTGTGCTATGTTAGAAGGAATCAGAGCATGTCCAATTTTTCACTGGAACCTTTAGCCTGCTTCATATGCTGCTTTGTAGTTTGTGAAGAGCTTGCCATCCCCATTGCCTTTTTATTTAGCTAGACATTGAGGAAATGAAAGCAGTGACTCAAACCAGTAATTAAATTTTTCAGTCATTGATATGTTTATTCATTTATTTTCTGCTCTTGAGATGTCTTTTCATAATGTATGCTTATTAAAGGAAGGATTCTGTGGGTATATTTGCCCTGGTGCAGTTTCCTCTCCAAGCACAGAGAAGCCTCAGGGGCATAAATGGCAAAGACTTCTTCTGTTTATAGAAGCATCTGGTTTCTCCACAGATTCCTGAAGCAGTTCCATTGGTGGCCTTGAAGCTGCCCTTGGGCCTGCTGCATGATTAAGCTGCAGATGGTTTTTTTGGACTCCTTTAGCCTTCCAGTTACAATTTCTGTTAGTCTATCCCAGATTCTGAGACATTTAGACCCTGCAGAAAAGAAGATATGCAGGATTTCAGGAGCTGACCCACTAAGGCCAAAGAAGGTGCAACCACATTTAGCATATGGAAGAGATTACATCAACAGGGAAAGTCATGTTTGTGTTCAAGATCTGCATGTTTCTCTTTGGGTCAGATATGTGACATAATCTGTCCAAATTGTGCTGTGCAGAAGAGTTAAGGTACTTGTGGCTCACAAATAGTAGCTGTACAATTCCAGGGTCTTAGTCTTAATCAAAGCTGTGGCAAAGGCTGTAGAAAAAGGAGTAGTTCTACTTTATAAAAGACAGATAGACTTCTTCAAAACCTCAGGAAATTGTTGGTTCAGTTTCTTGTCATACTTCGAGTTTCAACACTAGGATTGCTATTCAGAAAGGAGCTCAACACATTCACTGTATTGTTTCTCACTCTGCTGATAAGTACACAGAGAAGTGCTGTCTGTTTAATCTGTGTGGATATTCAGACTTTTGATAATACTTGGTAGAAACAACGGCACTGGATAAAGATTAATTAGTTTTACTGCAGGAAAATTAACAATTGCCACAGCAGTTGCAATCCTGGTAGTAAAAGCAGGATGCTTTGTGCAGATGCTTCAATCTTGGGATCTGTAGAAGTAGACGTATCAGAGGTTTGGGAGTTACTCACCCCCCACTTTTGAAATTCACCCAGACTAGACTCAGCTGGCTGGAAGTTAAGTAATGAAGCTTTATATTCACAGCTTAGCATAATATGCAAGCAGATATTTACAACATATTACAAATATTTACAGCTGTATACAGTAAAAAGGTAATGCAGAAACACAATACCCCTCCCAGAGGGAGCTCCCCACCACCCTTCCACCTTCCCCCCACCTTCTAATCTTATCCCATGGTCTGCCTTACATCCAAAGTAGATGAGAGAAGATTGGCTGAGGGGTTAGAAGTGGAATTAATTAGTTGGGTTATACAGATCCAGCTAGAAGCCAGGGAGAGGGAGAGACCAACAGCCAGAGCTCAAACCAGAGTGACTCTGTCTTATCTATGTTTATGTCCTTGCTTTTGTACGTCTCAGTAAACCTCTCAGTGAAGTAGACATCACCATTTTCTTTTCACAACCTATAATCCATTTTTTCTCATTAAAATATTCCGATTAGCCTCAAACCAGCACAACAGCATTTTCATATTTTCTTCTCACTGATCACAGCTGCAGTAGCACCTAATTTTCTGTTCATCACCACTATTTCCTGTAGCACATCAACACCACCCAACTTCTCCCTTCTATTATTTGGCCTCATTGCAGCAGTGATGACCTGCATTCACATGTAATGTAGCAGTGCTGATCTGCATCCACATCTTCCATGAAAGCGAATTTTGCTAATAAATCCTTCTTTCTGTGAGTAGAACCTCAGTAGGTCCACTATCTTCTGTCCAGAGTACATACCTCAACTATGGAAATAGTTTGGGAGTGCTTATAGTGGTTTGCAAGGGCAAGCAAGACAGAAGCAGCTTGTTCTGCCAAAAATCTCCACTGAGATTACATAGATTGCATTTGTATATTGCAGAAGTATTAATATCAAGAACTTCCAAATGGTAGCATGTGTTGGTCTGGACATGTATGTATGAATGACTATTAATTTCTTTAATGCAGGAATTAATAGGTGTATTATTATCTTCCTGTAAGGTATCTACCATCAGGCATATTCTGCCCTCTTATACTGATACAACTTCTCTTGTTTGCTCATTTGAAAGCATGTCAGAAAAAATGTATTTCAAGAGTAGCCACTTGAAGATGGTGATCTAAGTTAACTCCAACCTCCAGGACAGGGAGGAATTGTAAAAACAAGAAGCATATGGAAGACTTCACAAGAGAACAGTAGGGGAGTAGGAAGTGGGGGAGGAAGAGCAGAAGGAGGAAGATTAGGAGGAGGGAGGACAGCTGATCTTTGCCAGTGAGTAGAAATGGTTGCCATGCTCTCATTCTGGTTTAATTTTCCATTTCACTCCTGTGATGACTTCTCACACACTCTGTGTTTTATTTGCACATGTTGTAAATAGAAACAGTGTTTAGCTCACTTAGGGGAAAATGGTAAGAAAAAATTAATGATTCTCATTGAATTTTTAGAGCTGAAATTTCAAATGAGTTTATAAAAGTTTTAACACCAGTGCCTGCCACCACAGTATGTAGAAAAGTCAGAGTAAGCTCTGTGCTAAGTAATGTGATGAATATCTACCACATGCTATTAATTTTTATTTCATTCTCTCCCTGATGAAGAAAATTAATTTTTTTTTCCTTTTTAAATTTTTTTTTTTTTAAACAAAACAGACCTATTCTCCTGAGAGAAGACAGGTCACAGAGCTACACTTTTCACTTGAGAGGACAGCAGGGATGACTGCAGTGTCTATACTGTTCTGTTTGGCATGGATTCATTCTCTAATCTGGGATTACTCCATAGCAGTTCTCTCTTCTACATGGGTGAACTTTTGCCCTATTGTAGGGATTCCTGCTATCAACCTGAAAACTCTTCTTGAGTCTTACAGAGAAGAAGAGAAGGTGGAGAGAGGTGACCAGGCTCACTGGGAGATGAGTGTTTAGGGGACCACACTCCTCTACTCATTATCAGTGTTTTCTAAAGACTCTGTGCTATGGCCAGATGTGTTGCTATTTTTCCAGCAGCTAAGGATTACACATATCCAGGATGAGGCCACCTTCTGTCAAGGTGGGACACATTCCTCTACCAGTCAGAAACAGCAAAAAGCTTTACCTGAATGACTTCTACAGTGATGAATGTAGCCACTTAAACATAAGTAATTTTAAAAGAGGATTGCATCATGTCTGCAAATTCTTCAAGTATTTTCTTCACAGATCAGCATAATCTCTCCTTTAGAGGTTCATCTTCAAGACACCATTTTTTGGCTCATTATCTGATCTTGTCCTAACACTGGGAATGACTGGGATTGCTGGATATGAGGATGTGTTATCTTTTTGTCAAGTTGAGTTTCCAGGGATATTGTCAATTGCTTGCTGTCATGGTACCTTATGAGCTGTATTAGGGCTGCTAGAAGATGATAATTTGGACTGTAAAAAACACTGATCATTGTAAAACTATGAAAACGTTCATGCCACTGAAGTTATGGAATCACAGAACGTTAGGGTTTGGAAGGGACCTTGAAAGATCATCTAATTCAACTCTTGTGCCAGAGCAGCAATATCACACAGGAATGCATCCAGGTGGGTTTTGAACGACTCCAGAGAAGGAGACTCCACAGCTTCTGGGCAGCCTATTCCAGTGTTTGTGACCCTAATACTGAAAAAGTTTTTCCTTATGTTCATGTGGAACCTCCTACGCTCCATCTTGCACCCATTGGCCCTTGTCTTATCATTGGGCACCACTGAGAAGAGCCTGATTCTGTCCTACATACACTTGCCCTTCACATAATTATAAACACTAATGAGGTCACCCTTCAGTCTCCTCCAAACTAAAGAGACACAGTTCCAGCCTTTCTTCAGAAGGAAGATTTTCCACTCCCCTCATCTTTGTGGCTCTGCTCTGGGCTCATTCAAGCAGTTTCCTGTATCTCCTGAATTAAGGGGCACAGAACTGGACGCAATATTCCACAGGCAGCCTCAACACAGCAAAGTAGAGAGGAAGGAAAACCTCCCTCAATCTGCTACCCATACCCCTTCTAATTCACCACAGAATGCCACCATCTAGCAGAAAGCGACCTGGGAGTCCTAATCAACAAGCAACTGAGTATGAGCAAGCAGTGCGCCCAGGTGGCAAAGAAAGCTGGTGGCATCCTGGCTTGTATTAGGAATGCTGTTTCCAGCAGGAGTAGGGAGGTGATTGTCCCTTTGTGCTCAGCTTGACTCACATCACAACTCCAGTATTGTGTTCAGTTTTGTGCAGCTCAACACAAGAGAGATGTGGAGGTGCTGGAGCAAGTTCAGAAGAGGGCAACAAAGCTGCTGAAGGGCCTGGAGAATAGATCTTATGACGAGAAGCTGAGGCAGCTGGGGCTGCATAGTCTGAAAAAGAGGAGGCTGAAGGGAAACCTCATTGCTGACAACTACCTGAAAGGACATTGTGGAGAGGATGGTGCTGATCTCTTCTCATTTAGTGATAGAAAAAGAGGGAATGTTCTTAAACTGCAACTGGGTAAGTTTAGACTGGATATTAGGAATTTTTTTTTCATGGAAAGAGTGGTCAGGCATTGGAATGGGCTGCCCAGGTAGGTGGTTGAGTCACTAACCCTGGGTGTGTTTAAAGATTGTTTGGACATGGTGCCTGAGGATATGGTTTAGAGGTGAACAATGTAAAGCAGGGTTATCTGTTGGACTTGGTGAACCTGAGGGTCTTTTCCGACCTGAATGTTTCCATGATTCTGTGGCCTTGTTGGCCACAAGGACACATTGCTGGCTCATGGTCACCCTGTTGTCCATCAGGACTCTCTGGTCCTTTACCCCTGTGCTGCTCTCCAACAGTTTAGCCCCTAACCCCTGGTCCAGGGGGTTGTTCTTTCCCAGATGCAAGACTCTTCACTTGCCCTTTTTGTATTTCATTAAATTTCCCCCTGCCAAACTCTCAAGCCTGTACAGGTCTCACTGAATGGCAGCACAGCCTTCAGGTGTGTCAGCCATCTGCATGAAAACTTGTGAGACGTACAATATTCAATGCAGAAGATTCTTATGGTCACTCAGAGTTAGGCTGCTACAGCCAGATTAGCCCAGAGAAAGACTTTGACAGTCTCTATTTAAAAGTTTTTACAGGAAAGTTACAAATTTTAGGCTGGGTTAACCTTGCCCAATTTTTTCTGCTGGTTTCATGGAGAAAAATCCTGGCTCATACTCTTTCCACTTCAGAGATCTTTGGATCTGCCAGAGAAACAGTAATACAGCAATGATGGATTATGTGTCTACAGTGTAAACTTGCATGATACCACTATTTCCTCATAAGAATGCATGAACCAGTTCTACTCACTGTGTTGAAACTGGCCCTCAAGCGAACATATTAATAGAAAGTAATTTTTACTTCTTCCTTTTATTTTTTTTTAATCAATGTACCGCTTAACGTTCAATCTACAGAAGATAGAACAGTCCACACCCGAATTGCTGCATCATCACATGGAATGACTTTCAGTAATCAGTGCTTCACAGGAAGAAGCTTAACAAATGTGCCAGTTTTTCAGGTATTTGGATCTATGCACATTGTCTTTGATATGTTGGTTGGACAGTGATGGAAGAATGCTACTACAAAAACTATGTGCCGTTGGAAGATAGTTCATTAAAAAGGTGTTTTAATTTATCAGAAAAAGATTGTGCTTTTTCTTCTATTATTTTCAAATATTTTCTTTAAGGATCCTGCAAATATGTAAGTTAGTCTAATGCAATACAATGAAATAATGGTCTGAGGCTCCTAGCCAAAATCTAAAGTCATAGACTATTATCTATTTTTATTTCAGAAATTACTAACAGCTCAGTTCACATTTTTCCCAGCTGTAGTTATGCAGCTGAATGGAGAAAAAACCAGATGTTCGCAGTATGAAAACTTCCTCAGATAGTTCATGAACTCACAAATGTGTGTTGTAGGAGAGCAGCCTGTTTCTATCGCAAATGGGAAACACTGCTGTCAAATACAGCTTGAGATTTCAGCCAGAAATTGTTTTACTGCAGAACAGTTCTAGGGACACTTGCCTGGACATGAGCGAATCTCAAGATAAAGAATTGTATATTCATTGACACTGAAGTTGGTATCATTTTGGATTAAAAATACGTATCTGCAAACATCAGTTTCTCATATATGTATCACTAAATATCTGTGGCAGGGTTTTCCAAATCCACAGTCAGAGTATACAGTTATTGTAGTGGTTATTATTATTATTATTATTATGGTTCAGTTGTAGTAAGGGAAGTTGGAATTTAAGCACCTTCCCTTCCAAATCTTTACAAACACTGTGTTTTGAACACTGTGTCCACTTATGTGCAGTACTGAGTAACCTAAGACTTCACAAAAGTGTACTGTTTAACAGTGGCACACAGTCTAAGCAAGATCTGTCCCACCTGCCTACACCTTTTCCCTGTTGCCTCCAGTACCACGAGCTCTGTCATTACAAAGATACCACAGATACAAAGCCTGAACAGAAGTGCAGCTGCCTTGCTTTCTCCAAGATGAAGATGTTCCCCAAGCCCTGCACCCTCTTCAGGACATGCTAGTCTCTAGGTCATGAAGCTGCTCTGCGACCAGACTCTCAAGACAAGCATCATGGTACTTTAGGTTTCATGCCACAGACATTAGACCCTAAAACAGAGTGTCCTACACTCATGTCACCTCTTTCCACTTTGTATGGGCATGGCCTTGCTTTCATGTTTTCTTTGATATATTTACCTTGGTTCCCATTTTTGTAGCTTCTTTCTTTAGTTCTCCTGCTATTACAGACCCATCGTTCTGGTTTGAGGCTAAATGGAGTATTTTAATAAGAGAAAAATTAGATTATAGGCTATGAAAAGAAAACAATGGTGATGTCTAATTCACTCATAGGTTTACTGAGATGTACTAAATCAAGGACAGGAGCATAGATAAGACAGAGTCACTCTGGTCTGAGCTCTGGCTGTTGGTCTCTCCCTCTCCTTGGCTTCTAGCTGGATCTGTGTAACCCAACTAATCAATTCTGCTTCTAATCCCCCTCATCGATCTCTCTGATCTACCTGGAATGTAAGGCAGACCATGGGATAAGATTAGGAGCTGGCAGGAAGGTGGAAGGATGGTTGGGAACCCCTCTTGGGGACTCTCACCTCTGGGAGGGACATTGTGTTTCTGTATTACTTTCAAATTGTATACTTCTGTATATAGTTGTAAATATTTGTAATACATTGTAAACAATCTACTCGTATATAGTGCTAAGTTGTGAATATAAAGATTCATTCCTTAACTTCCACCTGGCTGAGTCTAGTCTGGGTGAATTCAAATGTGTGGGAGGGGGCAAGTAACTCCCCAATCATCACACCCATTGGCTATTTACCCCCTATATGATTCATATAATGTTTTACTTAAATGTTTCCTCACACTAAGAGGGTCTGATTTTGCTTCCAGCTTTCTATCTTTCCTGTCCTGAAAGCTTTACTGCAGATTAGGATCACATGATGCTAGTGATTGCACATCAAACAAATCTTTGACTGAAGAGTGACTCAAGAATAGAGATATGGTTAAGCTTCCATTGGGCCCAAGAAGTTATTAAAATTCTTATTGTACTTCTGTCAGTTCAGTTTTTGAGGGAAGTTGAAACTGGTTGGTTTGGGTTTTTTTTCCATACCCTGGCTATAATACTTTTTAGATGTTTGTTCTGAGTAGTTTATAATCTCTTTGCTTTTGCAAAAATTACCTCAAGTTACTTCAACCTCAAAACTTTGTATACAGTGAGGAAGTTTGTGTGTTTAAGGCACTGAGTCTGGCTCTGTCCAGTTTTCCAGAACCCCTCATGCTCTTATTACTCCTTGTCATGGGAAAGGCAGGGCAGAATTGCACAAACTTTGTCCAACCTCCTGGATGTTTTTCAGTAAAGCATATGAGGCTTCCTACTCACTCATGTCTCTGCAACTATTATTCATCACATCTGTCATTCTCAGTGGTTTAATTATTCAGTGCTTTACTGATATCTCTCTAACAGGGGATTTTCTTGCTACAGTGAAACTGATACTTCTATAGTTCTAGTTTGTATAACATAGAAACATGTAACATGGAAAAATAATCAACATGTTAATAATATTCTTGCTACTCAGTTCAAGAACCACCTTCTTACATTATTTCAGTCTCATACAGCAATAAGTCATGCACAAAGTCTCCATCTCTCCAAATGAGTCACGCTAAAAGTGACATTTCAAAATAGCATCCATGTAAGCGAGATGTAAAGCTAGTGTAACACTTAAAAATAAATGGATAAAGTAACAAAACCATTATCATCCTAAACTAACATCTGCTACTGTTTAATACTGATAAGGGAAACTGAGATAGCTAAGTTTTAAACATGTTTTGCACATGCAGAAAGAATTGCTTTGAGAATAATTTTTATTAGGAACAGCATGAGCTCTGCTTCCAGAATTGCACAGCTGACCAGACTTGTGGTCTATTGTGTACTTATTATTGGTCTCCAAATTTTCTTCTAATCAGGTAATTGCTGGTTTATCATGTAGACAATGTAGCCTTAAAAGGACTGTAATTATACCGTTTCCATCCACAGTGGGATATAAAGGAGCTATTACAGAATGAATAGTCAGTGTTTCAACCTAACTATCTATGAATGCTCCTTTATTTACTGAGACCAAAAGGGAAAAAAAAGCCCGAAGTTTTAATGTTTATTTGCTCTCTGTCAGCCTAAAGAAAATTTAAGTGGATGTCAGTTTAAAAGAACCCTGGGTGACAGGACATTCTTTTCCCTGTCCTGATGTCTTTTAATCCCCATTATTTTCCTGTGGGACTTGGAAAAATGGGGTCTTGCTAGCCACCCACATGATATTAGTAATTGTCAGAACATGGAATTTCACAAATTAAAGCAGCAAAAGTCTAAACAGAACTCCAAAAAAAACCGTTCAAAATTATGAGGTGTATCTTTTATGTCCATTTGTAAAGTAATTCTCTGCCCAATCTCACAATGAATGCCCCTTCATCTCTTTCTTAAATTGTGAATCCAACGGTTGGAATTTTAGTACAGAGAATAACTTTGGGAATTTTCTGGTTAAAGAGAGTGACAGCAATTGACTTGGTATACTATTATGGGGCTTTACCTTATTTGTACTCTGTAAACATGATTTCTAGTATAGAGTAAAAGCTCTACAGTGACTGCAGGCAATGCTACTTAATTTCTGTTAAAAATACTCTTTAAAAGGTTTTGTTATTTGATCAGCTTAGGAAATTATAACTTCACACAAATGTGAATGTTTACAAGGTTCACTTTCTTATTTTAAAACACATTTGAATGTCAGTCTCTTACTATTTGTGGCTAGAATTTAAATTTTTAGAAACAAATTACCAGATTGTGTTTCTGTGCTAGTTTAAGACAGTCTTTTCTCTGTGTGAGAAAAGACACAACACAGGTGTGAGGGAAAGTAATACATACCAAAAAGCCCCCAACTCTGGGTTAAGATAAAGACTTGACATAAGAGTTTAATATAAATCAGATAATATAATACACAATTACCTTAGCCTATTTGCAGAAAAAGCACAGCAGAAAGCCAGCAAGCAAAAATCCCGAGCCAGGGAGCTACTTCCCCATTTTCCCCATCTAGCTGTCATCTCAGCAGAAGAGAGCCAACACCCAGAAAACCTGGAACCCCAAAGCAGCAACCAGAGAAGGAAGCCTCCCATATTACAATCTGAACTTCAAGCCCCATAATACTTTCCTCCAGCCAGCATTTTCATTTTGAAACTGGTGTGAAGCAGGATAGTTTTGAGTAACAGCAGCAGATTTAGACCTAACCCATGACAGTTTCCTGCATATTTGGACCTGAGGTACATTAAAACTATGTGCACAATTGTATTTGCTGTCTTACATTTAAGGAAAATGAGAAAAAGGAGGAATATTTACTACAAGAAGAATAATTACTTATTGGGAGAATTAAAAAAAAAATTAAAAGAGGCAATTACAATAGAAAAAAAAGGTGTGCATTGTGAACACAGCATACACAAAGCTAGAAAACTAGCAAGCTGGGAAATGTTAAAGGTAGCAGAAACAAGAACAATATTTCAGAAACTCTCTCACATCATTACTCAAAGGAGGCAGGAAAATGTAGTAATAATGATTCAAGAATGAGAGAGCTTGACAAATCATTTTGTTCTGTATTAGAAAACAGGTGGATGTAGACCTTCCATAGCTAAGGGACATCTTACACATGATTGTCTTGAAACCAGGTAGTCTAAACAAACTCTAGTAAAGTGGTTTTCCCAAACAAGTGTTTAGCTGCCACCATCACTGAGGTGGCTGAAGGGTAGAAGCTGCATCTTTAATTCTGACTCTGGAGGACTCAGAAGTGCAGCCCAAGAGTATGAAGCATATCTGATAACCAATGGTTACTGAGGGAGGTCCTGCTCCTGATCTTCCTGCCCTGTTGTTCTCCTTTGCGTTTGCTGCTGCTTTTCAACTCTGCAAAGCCCCCAACATTCATAACCTCATTATACAAGCCTCTTGCAACAGCATAGCAGAAAACCCTCCACTTTGTCTTTTTGCAAGTTGTTTTTTGTTTTTGTTTTTGTTTTTTTTTCTGGATTCTTGAACTGCAATATCTCATAGCAGTTTAGAAAAGTATAATAGCTTGCACCATGTAAATAATGAATGCAAGCAGATGGCATTGCACATTAAAAGGTTTTGGATAGCAGGGAATGAGACTACATTTTTCAGCACTAGTTCCCAGTTGGAATCCAGTGGCCCTTCTTCTCCTCCTTCTCATGCATCTTCATCCTTGCTAAGCATAATCTCATGCATAGGCTGGGCTACCAAAAAGATGCTGCTGCAGAGAACAAACGGTGGTAGGTGTGCTGTGTGTATCTCATGTGGCTTGCAGACACGGATTTCCAAAAATTGCTCAGCCAACATCACTAGAGGAATAAATTGAACAATTAATCAAAATAAAGCTCAACAGAAAAAGACCTCAGACATAGTGATCATATGGGTCTGTTCTTTGTCACAGACTGTGTCCTTCAATCCTTGCTATCACTGAGAATCAAACTAGCTAGGAAGGGAGGGAAGTTGGGTTAGTGAAACAGTTTGCAAAACTGCTGAGTTTCCCATTCTTTTTAGTTTTGACCATTATATTTAACCAAAGCTTATTGTTTAAATCCATACAAACAGATATTTACTGATGCTGATTACATTCAGTAAATGTAAGCAAACTTACAAGTCAGTCATTCTATCTCCTACTGGAGGATGCTTAATTCTGCATTTTCTCTCCTGCCTTCTCAGGTGTGACAGTTAACCTTTGCAGATGACTTTTAATTTACAGTGACCTACTAATTTCATTGCAGCTTTAATAGTGAAATATTGTGACCACACAGCCAGCAGAAAGAAAGAGCATTAAAATAGCCATAGGCAAAGACTTGAAGCAAAATAAAAGGAAGGCCTCTTCAGCCTTCTGGAAATTTTCCATATTTTCTCGTGTTTTTCAAAAGCCTGATTTCAGTCCTTGAAAAGTGCTAAAATGTGGTTGGTAAAAGTAACTACACAAGTGTAATGAGCTTCATTCAGACTTTTAGTATACTTTTTGTTCAGATTTGTCTAATATAACCATCTGATTTATAGATACAGCAGCATTAACTTTTTATCTGGAACTTCAGCATGAGGTTTTATACAAGGTTTACAAGGATTTACAGCCATTCCCACCAGTGCTGAATATTCAACAAACTGGAAAGAGCACATAAAATCATAGTGAATAAAACTTACAGGTGACCCTGAAATGGCAGAGCGGTGAATCTCAACATAGACTGGGTAGTATAGAGAAAGTTTAATATATAACATGACAAGAAAAATAATCTTGTATAAAGAGAAAAGTCTTGCGTGTCTCAAGACATTAGAAGAGCTTTATAGAAGTGTATGGTAAGTACGACTTTACATTTTCCTGGCTTGTCACACACGTAGAAACATCTCTGGAAGGTACAGAACTCTAGCTGATTTATTCCAGGCTGTTCCTCAAGTTGCAGCCCTTATCTGCATTTATATGTTACTTCTGAAAGGAAAATGTTTTGTTCTGTTTTGTTTTGTTTTAAATTTTAATAAAATCTTTATTGCATACAAAATTTCAGGTACCTTAATACTTGTAATATGATTTATGTGTGCACTTTCTGGTGAGGAATAGCAGAAGTGAGACAAGCACTATGTTGTAGTCTCTTTCCCGGATCAGAAAAATTGTTTCCTTCCCTCTGGATAGCACTGCCCACTTGGGCTCAAAGTGGCACTCTCACCTGTTTCCACTTTGTCCAAAATACCCACAAGCATTCATAGGCTTCCCTTTAAAGGGAGTTTTGAAATCCTGATCAGAAGAGCACTGTTCTTTCCTAACCTATCCTGTCTGCATTTCAATACAGACTGACACACATTCCTCTGTTTGAAAGCAGTGGTCTGCTATGGCCATCTGCTTCAATGTTGCTTTCTTCTGTGTCCTGTTTTGAGTTAGAATGGGACTAATTCTGTTCAGTGATTTCACTTATAAGCTCAGCCTTTTCTAAGTAACTGCACTTCATGAAGCTAACAGCAGGTTTTTGCAGATAGTGACTGCTTCTAGTAGTGATAATGCTCAATGTGTCTAGTTGATACCAAGGATTGGTGCACAGACCAAACTCACTGTTAAATCTTGTGTCTCATATTGAGGCAGTAAGTTAAAGGCTGCACCTCGAGGGAGGAACAGACAGAGTAGGTGTTCCTAAGCTGATCAGTGAGGCATTCCATTCCAAATGGTACAAAACTAAGGGTCATGAGCGTCAAGCTCTCTACTTCAAGGCTGGTCTCTGAGAAGGGCTCCCTCTGTTTTGCCTTTGATTGCATTTTGTGTGTTTCTGAATCTAGTTTCAGAATCCAGCTCTTGAATCCAGTTCCTTTCCGCTGCTGAGTCCAGTCTGGGCCTTCCCCAATCCCTGTTCACAGCATCAGGTGTGACAATGATGTAACTGCCATCAGGTTCTATATTGGTTACATATGTATTTGAATATATTTGACTTTATTGTTATTCTCTTCATTAAAGCTGTTTTAGTTTTCCGATCCGTAAGTCTATTTCCTTTATCCTTTTTCTCTTCTGCTTTGGGAAGGCAGAAGGGTTAATTGAGAACATCTGTCATTTTTCTGGTGGCCAGCCCAGCTGTAACCCTTGATATTCTTGTTCATAAATATGAAAGAAAAAAAAACCTGGGAAAATAGCTCTAAATGCAAAAGGAGAGATTGTTCTAAGATTGTTTTATAGGACTCATGACAACTGTGTACAGTTCTGGAGCCTCCAACACAAGAAGGACATGGAACTGTTGGAGCGAGTCCAGACGAGGGCCACGAAGATGATCAGAAGGCTGGAGCACCTCTTCTACAAGGACAGGTTTTGAGAGTTGGGGCTCTTCAGCCTGGAAAAGAGAAGGCTTCAAGGAGACCATGTAGTAGCCTTCCAGTATCTGAAAGGGGCCTACAGGAGGGCTGGGGAGGGACTATTTACAAGGTCTTATAATTACAGGATGCAGAGTAATGGATTTAAACTAGAAGAGAGAAAATTTAAACTAGATGTTAGGAAAAAGTTCTTTACAGTGTGGGTGGTGAAACACTGGAACAGGTTGCCCAGGGAGGTTGTGGATTTTCTATTCCTGGAAGTGTTCAAGGCTAGGTTGGATGAGGTCTTGAGCAACCTGTTCTAGTGGGAAGTGTCCCTGCCTATGCTGGGGTGGGGGCGGGGGGGATTGTGTGTGTGTGGGGGTGTGTTGGAACTAGATGATCTTTGAGGTCCCTTCCAACCTAAACCATTCTATCATTCTATGATTCTGTGATTCTGTTTCCTTGAAGTAGAAATTTAGGGCCACTCTGATTTACTGTATCCAGACAACCAAACTAACTGGCTTACATTAAACTGTATTAGCAATTGATTGAAATGTACTTTAAGATGCAGCTTATTGCCTTGCTATACTATACTGTCTATACTTTATCTATACTGTCTTGATAAGCACAGGCTTTCTACTCCCTAGATGCACATTAATGCTAATGTGCTCAGCAGCATACTTGTGTTATAAAGATGTCTCAGGGGATGTATCTGGTTGGGGTCATTGATTTCCTCAGGGCCAGGAGCTCACTCAGTGTTAACGAGTGCTTCACATCTGGCATTACTGTTGCACATTGTTGTGGAGGTTTCCCTGTCCTCTTGTTTCTCGGCAGGCAGACTTGCAGAAGGGCTCTGGTGCCAGCTCCCCAGTTTTCAGGCTGTATGAAGCATTGCTCTATTGAAGAACAAATCTATGGCCGTAGCATTTGTGCAGTTTCTGAACCAAGAACTGAATTTCGTGAGCTGCCATTTATTGTCACCTCAAAATTAGAACAGCAAGGTGATAAATAAACCAGCTAGTTAATAAATAAAATAGGTAATAGTGTTGTTCCTAAGCCACATGAACATGCATGTTAGAATTTATGCACAAGGCTGCCAGGTAACTCAAATTCAAATGAGTTATTCACAAACTTACCTGCAAAACTACCCTGTTGTTGACAGTAGGAAGCAGAAGACCTTTTGCTTCATTTTTATTTATTCTTTACATGTGAGCGCTATTCTTCCCTGAGATATCTTTCACAATGTTTTTATCACTATTAGTGGAATTCTGTATTTATTGGAAATTGGCCTTTGATTTCAATGAATCAGAACTTTATTTCATATTGTGCAAAGAAATGTTTTGCAAGAGAGCCTCACTGTATGCAGAACAGAACAATGAAAATCCATGAAAACAGTGACGGAGAAGAAGCAGCAAATGACCTCCCAGGTGAATTTATTTCTGTCCCTTTGAGGAAAAGATTTCAGACTGTTCTTTACCAGAAAGAATGACAGAATTCTTGGGTTTTGTCTGCTTACCATGTACACAGCTCTAATGGATATAATTGTATCGAGTGTTTACCTAAACAGACAGGCACTGAGTTAGTAAAATAACAAGCAAACAGACTCACATTCATACCAAACATTTTTGCTACGTAATCTCAGCCTTGGTCATTAGCTTTCTTTTGGGAGCTGCTCTATCTGTTAAGGGGTGTCCCTGTGTGTTTGTTTGGCTTTTTCATTATTGTTGTCTGTAACTGTATAAATGTAACCTTTCATGCAAAACAGGATAGTGCTGCTTCTGTGCACAGGAGGCCAGCTTTGTCAGTTTCACATATGGTTCACATGTAGTCCTCTTCCTACAAATGACATTTATTTATCCTACATAGAGATATTTTCTTCTCTTCATAGAACATTGGGGAAATTGTCGTTAGGGGTATTCCTAATCATGTAGGAGAATCAGAAATGCTAATTATTAAAAAGCAGAACATTTGAGTATGGTCATATTACTGATTTCCAGGAGATGTTGCAAGTATTTCTGTTAAGGATGGGAAAAGATTAAAATTCTATTTGCATGACTGATGCTAAATATTCTATCTTGTAGTCATCTAAATGAATTGCTGCCTCACAGGCACTTTGTATTATGAAAACATTTTACATTCAACTGGAATAATTGCACACTTAACTTCAAAGTTACAACCTGCCTCGGGTATTAATTTGTCAAGTCCACATTGGAACTGTAGCAATGTCAGAAAAAACTGACTCAGGATAGAGCTGTCAAGCACCACAAACTATTCTCTCTGCGGTCTCTTGCAGATACAGAATCAAACCTTCTCATAGTTCAGATAAGCTCAAATACATGACAGTCATTGAAGAATTTTCAGTCTGCTTGAGTGAGACTTTTGTCTAGTACTGTAAAATGTGCGTCATTATATCCTACTATTTCCAGCTTGCTCTATTGCTTTTAAATTGGTTTGTACGCACATATAACTAAACAGCTATGGTATGTTCCTCACACAAATAGTTATTTAATCTCTTTTAAATAAAAAGAAGACTGTGAAGTTTGTTTTATTTTTTAAATCACTGCAGTAATGAATGCTTGTAAAGAGATAACAGCCCTGGTAATACAAGCATGAGTAATGCCCAAGTGATTTAATTCACTGTACAACATTCCTGCTCATCATGGAATCATTTTGTGTTGATATCATTACTTTATAGGTTCTGCTAAAAAAAAAATGACAAAACACCTTAAAATTTGTGCCAGTTTCAAATATTTATGATTCAAAATCAGTGAGAAATACACACTATTTTCCACCTTTTTTTTTTAATACCAGTGATCAGAATTAGACAATGACGTGTGAGGCAAATTAAACAACTAAAAAGAGATAAACCTAATGGAGTTACACAGCACTTGCAGACAATCTGCTTGTAACAGCTGAAAGAATCCGTGTTCATAAGGTTAAAGTAGCTATTTCTTTATTTTGAATGAATTATTTCTTTATTTGGCATGAGCCAAGTACTCAAAGCTGCTATAACAGCATTTTGGCTTAGAGGTGGAAAGGGAAGTGAGGGACTTGGCAGCTAGCACCCAAAAGACTGGATTTTTCACATCTCAGATATTCAAAAATGACAGTCCAAATTGGATCTTCATTGAAATACCAGGATATCTTGTCCATGCAAATGATTACTTAAAATATCTACAAATTAACAATCTATTCTGCAGTACATATGCTGATTGATTTCCTTCTCCCATTCTGCCCCAACAGACAAGGCCAGACATACAGATATGTGGTGCTAAGGGACAGTATTTAGCACCAGATTTGTTAGTGTTAGATAATTGTTGGACTTAATGATCTTAAAGGTCTTTTACAACCAAAATGATTCTGTAATTCTATTCCGCAAAGACAAAGCCTTTATGAATAAAACTCACCAACTCAAATAATGCATTCGTTTGTACATTAATTAGTCTTTTGATCATAACAGAAACTTAATCCTGCATTATATACTTCAATACTGAAGTAATTTGCCTGAATAAAATACATTCAGAGAGCCAAAATGCTAATCAGTCACAAAGTAGTGGTTTATTCTCAGTATTTGCTGAAAACCTTTATTCCTGGAAGATGGCAATTCATCACTTTAAATACGTCTTTTCCTTCAAAATTATTATGGTATGGAGGTACAACTCCCTTTAGGCTGTTATTTTCTTCATTATGTTTACATATAATGCTAGCGCTTTGATTTTTAAAAAATTTGTTCAATCTGTGCATCTTCCAATTTATGTTTAACATTTAATAAGGTGAACATATTTTTAACTTTGGTAGCCTAGATTCAAAGGGGAAAAACATTAAATGCTCCTGTTAAATCTTCCCAATAAATCAGTCAATGAGGTGGTTGTTTCATTTCTGTGATCTTATGTCTTCTGCTACGTAAAAAAAAAAGTATCTAATCATGTAAATATTCTTAGCAGAAAGCGTTTTCTGCATATGAGGTTTTAGGTGTCAGCAAACACACCTGGAACTTTACTTAATAGGTTATAGAAGTGTCCAATTTTGTCAAGAAAAATATGAACAGCAAATTTCAGAATAAGGATAGGGACTTGGTTTATTTGAACTAGTCTGTAGAGGTGATAGATAATATAATGAACTGTTCACTTTACCACCACTGGTAGACCATTAATTTAACAAAGTGCTTTTGGAGAAGAAAAGACATGCTGAAATTTCATGTGATCTGATTTCTGTACTTTCAGCACTTTCTTTAAAAAAAAAAAATTAAAACCATGCAATACATGATAATTTATAATGACTACATTTAGAGAGAATTGAGCAGCTATTGCTCAGTCTGCTAACTGACACAAAGTCAGAGGACAACTCTACTTTCCCTCCAAGGTTGACTAACCACTGTAGTTTCCATGCAAGAATGTGGATTTACTGAGACGTGCTAACCTGGGAACACATTCCAGTGGGGACATTAAGAATTCAAATCAAGTGAAGGAAGCATTTTTTTTGCCACAACTGGTGTGCATTGAAGCTTTAGCTCCCTGATGTTCCCTGGAGCCATGGCAGCAGCTGGATGAGTGTCGGAGCTGGTTCAAGATGAGAGTATGAAGTTAGATGTTACATTTACATTGAGAAATTTACTGTGGTATATAGCGACACTTCAGCTAGCAGGAAAACTGGGCTGTAGAGACAAATGAAACAGTGACTTGGTGAAGGCAGCAGCCAGTACTGTCACCAATTTCCAATGGGCTACATTTCATTTTCCCTGTTGTAGCCTTTGAAGTATTGCAAGTTGTACTTGCTGCTGAAAGGAAAACCGGATCTTCTTGGATGATGCCATTAACGTGTCTGCTGGTCCCACTGGAGTCATTGGGAATGTTGCCAAGGTTTCTCTTTCTTTGTTATAAGGATTAACACTGTAAAGTTGAGAGGAGAGGCAGAGGCTGCCAGCTGTCAAGAAGTAGCAACACAGTTATATCAAAATAGTCTTTCACTTGGCTATGCTTGTCTTGGAAGATGCACCTCCCCATGAACACTGACCAATCCTACTCAGTATCCAGCTTTTTTTGCAAGTGCTTAAACTAGGATTTGAGTCGCTCTAGAGTCTCTGTATACCTCATAGATGAAAGAGGTATGTCGAGATGTAATTTATCAAATCCACCAAATTACCTTTTCCAAATCCAAGCATCTTTCATCTTCAGCAAAGCTGCACTCCTGTAGGTCATGAAGAAGGCAGAATTAAAAAGATATGTAAAATCAGGTTTCCCAAATATGTTTTCAGGTTTTTCTTCTTTCTTTTTACAAAGTCTCATTGAAGTCAGTGGTTTATACACAACATATTTTATCAGGTAAGGATAACAGCTTGGACACCACTATCTAACAGACGATTATGCAATTATTATATTCTCTGTCAGACATTCCTTCTCTCCCATCCATAGAAAACCTTATGTTGTTAGCTAATGTTGGTTATGTAAAGTGGCTGGATTCTTGGTCTACAAATTAAAGGCAAGTAGCAGTAATGAGATACACCTAACAGAAATAATAGAATTTTCATTTAGATATTATTTAGATTGCATCATGGCTGACTGCAAAATAATGGCACTGTGCAAATGATGTTTAATGTTTAACTAGATTATGAACTGCTATGAAAGCTCAATTTTGGATCATAAAACTCTGAATGCATCTTCTAAAATACTATTTGATAACCTGCAATTTTACTCCTAAATTACTAATGCATCACCACTGTTTCCTATTAAAAAAAAAAAAAAAAAAAAAAAAAAAAAGAGCTTTGTTCAAAGTGTTGATAGGCAGCAAAGTATCATGAATGTTGTCAGACTTAAAGCATGCGACTTTATCAAACAGAAAGTTTGTTATTACTGCTCTGTACAGAAATGTCACAATAGGAACATCTGTTTAGAGAAAGGCATCTCAAGGGCACCAAAAGTGCTTTATTCACCAGCATCAAAGTGAGGCTGCATTTAATTTCGGGGGTTGTTTAGTTTTCTAGAACAGCTGCTAATTTGTTTCTATGGGATTCTTTCCTGATACACTGCAGAGTGCTTTCTGCCTATGCTAGCATATTACATTTGTGTTCAATGTAAGGATTGCAGGGAAAAGATTAGAACGCCTTGAGTTTTGCAGGGAAATGATGAAATTAATTCTTGGATTTCTATACCTAGTTGGACAGTGAGAGATGTTTTTCAATGTAACATGTCAGCCTCTGCCGTTGCTAAGGAGAGCTTTTCTGACAGTGATGACAGTTCTGGTCTTTACGCTTGTCCGTACCAGGAGCCACCAAGGCGTTTTAACCAAACAGCAGCTCAAATGTCATGGAGGGAGTCAACAGCTCATCTCCTACATAGCACTGGTTTGTGATTTAGATGAGTTGTGCTTGTGAGTGTATGCTTGAGCGGTGGACCTCACTGTTGTTCTTTGGATTTTGAGTCTCCCTAGTTTAAACAATGGCTTCAAAATTAGCATAATTTGCCCTGGTGTATCCCTGGGCTAAACAATGCTAATATTTTAAATACTTCAGAGTTGTGGTGGGTTTTTGTTGTTTTGGGTTTGGTTTTTGTTGTTTTGGTGTTTTTTTGTTTTTTTGTTTTTTTGGGGGGGGTGTTGTTTCTTGGTTTGTTGGGTTTTTTTGTTTTGTTTTGTTGTTTGTGAGGCATAGTCCTTCATCTGATAAACCAGGCTGCAGCCTTATATCTAATGTAATTAGTTTTCAGTGAAAGTGCACAGAAATCATGGACACTGTTATTCACTAAAAGGAAGTTTCATTTCAGAAGAGGGTATGAACAAAATAGGCTATCAACGTACTCTAAAATTATCCTTTAAGCTAACAGATATGTACAGAAAAAAATCTCTTGAAGTAGAGAGTCATAGACTTTACTTAAACTCTATGGACAAGGTATCACATTGTAAATTGCAGATAGGGGAAACTGAGGGAACAGGGAACCTGAGCAGCCAAAAATCTCATTAAGTTAGTCCTATTATTTTCCTATAGAAAATCTAAAGGATTATGCCAAATTTAACCTGCTTCAAAAGCAACAACAAAAAGAAATCAGAAATGCAGAGAGGGTGAGATCTCTTATAATTTTTCACATAAGTATTATGATATTTACATTTATACTGGCATAATTCTCAGCTACTGACTACTAATTATAACTATGTTTAGCTGTTGGCTTCAAAAAAATAAAAGAATCTACTTATAAGTAGCCATTATGATGAAGAGAAAGAAAGGTTCATAGTATATATATTTTTGTGTCATGCTACAAGTGCTCTCCTTGAAGTCAGTTCATAAGCATCTGACTACATGTATTTTTAATTGGTTATTGTCCCTTCAGTGCTTTCAGCTGACAATATATGGATTTTCTAGGAAGTTTTACTACAGTAAATTGCCATTTTAAGCAGTTTTATCCTCTCAGATAATTTTTCAAGCCACGGGAATTATTTCTTGCTGTTCTAAGGCAGCAGGACTTTCCCTTTTAATTCTTATCATTCCATTAAGTAAACCTACTGAGCAAATAGCTGTTATTATAACAGTGCAGATTTTCCTCTGCTCCACTAGAGTGAAAAGAAGGTTGCTAATTGACCAATATCTTACAGCATTTATCCAGTGTCTTAATTTAATGCAATCTCTAAGCAGGTGCTCTGTTTGTTGTCTATAAATACCAATAAAAATGAACAAGACTGTAACAGTAAGCCATTCAGACTTCCTAGTCAGTACAGAACAACAAGTCTGATTCTTATTCTCAGTGAGTTAACTGAAGCACCTAAATAACTCTCAGTATTCCAGTTTGTTGGCTACATGACAACTCTGTCACTCTGTGAGTTTAAGACAAAGTTCTCAAGGGAGTCAGATAAATGCATGTGCTCAAATCCATCTGATTTTGCACTATACAAGCTGAGGTTTTTCATGCACTGGAATTTTTATTGCTTCTCCTGAAGTCATCAAGAAATGCTGACCTTATGGAGTAAGAGCTAGCTAGAATGAACCAGTCTTTCTTTACCCCAATATCCAGACACTTGAGAGGAAAGGTGACTTATTCTAAATATAGTAGAATAGACAGCAAGATCTTCCACTGCAGAATTACTGCAGTGCAGAATAAAATTCCCTGTCAGCATTCCTCACCCAAGACTAAGCTCTGTTTCCCTATATAAATTCAGCTGCTAGGAAGGATTAACATTTTTAATGGCAACATTTGCACCATCTTTTTAATATGAGGCTATGGATATCAGTCCCTTTCCTGAAGATCTGTCAGGGTAAACTTCTGCAATAACTATTTTTCAAAATGTCCATTCAGATAGCATCCTGTAAAAATGAGAATGCTGCTCTCCCTTGACTCAGAGCTCCCTTTGTAATGGGCCCTTTAGAAATTCCAAGGTAATCCTCATGGTGGAAAAGTCATGCACTTTAGAGGACAAGTTAAAACAAAAAGCATCCCTTAGCATTATGAAGTGCAATGGTTTGGGTTTATATCTAAAGAGGCAGGAGAGGAACAAAAAAAAAAGAAAAAAAAAGTGGAAAAAAAGGAACTGTAAGAATTCAAGATTAACAAATAGACATTTTTTCAAAATAAGGATGGAAGAGGAGCTAATTGCAGAACAAAACAGAATCAAACTCCAGAAATGCAAGTATTTATTTTATACTGCATACCCAGAGGACATGGAATGTGTTTTTTTACAGCTGAATTTCAGAGTCGCTTCCTAAAAGTATCTAGCATTTCAGTTTTCATACCACAGCTTCACTCAGTCTGAGAACAGATTGGACTTGCCTAGCTGCTGTGTTTTAGAAAGTGATAGTAGATGGAAATACAGTTTATGTTTTCATCTCCCAGGAGTTGTTTGTGCTTGTGTCCTTCTTGCTGTAACTATGTTTTGTTCAGACAAAATTTTCTTGTTATGCTGAGTTGAAAACTTCAAGACTCTTGATGAAAAACTTTTATTAGTTTTCCATAAAGCAATTTGGAAGTCATGAGTCTGTCTTCAGGGAATTAATTTAAAAAAGGGAGGAGGGAAAAGGAAGAAAAAAGAAAGAGAAAAAGAAGATAAGAAAACGTGCTATGGTAATACACAGAGAAAAAAAAAAATATGTGTTACAGGAATTGTAAGAGCAATTCAGCTCGTGCCTCTGATCTTTGCTCAGTGATCGAGGTATCTCCCCTAGATAGGACTGGGTGTGTCAGGATGTAAAGTCCTTTGTTGCTTTTTAATTTCTTGATAATGTGCTACTCCTTTTTTTTCTTTCTTTCTTTCTTCCTTTTTTCCTTTCTTCCTTCCTTCCTTTCTTTCTTTCTTTCTTTCTTTCTTTCTTTCTTTCTTTCTTTCTTTCTTTCTTTCTTTCTTTCTTTTCTTCCTTTCTTCCTTTCTTTCTTTTCTTCCTTTCTTTCTTTTCTTCCTTTCTTCCTTTTCTTCCTTTCTTCCTTTCTTCCTTTTGCTTCAGTTTACTCACTATTTATAGTTCCCACATTCAGATGTGGGAAGAAACTGACACCACATCCTTTAGCTATTCTACAAGGATTTCAAGGTCTTTCTCAAAACAGAGAGTAGCTTGTTTTTTTTTCCAGTTAATATTTTTATTTTTTAACAAGGAACTTCCTGTTATGAAAGAATTACTTGTTTAAGGAAACACTAAAGTAAATGTTCAGCTCATTAGGAATAGAGTTTGTAATTTTAAGTTGATTTTGCTGTGGTTTACCATCCTTTGGGAGATTATTGACTAATCAATAAGGAATGAAAAATAACAATAGCTATATCTGCATAAGGGAAACAGTGTGTTGCATGTGGAAATTTTTGCATTCCTTTCCACTTCCCAGCCTTATCATTAATCCTAACACAAAAAAATAAATAAGAATGACGTTGCACTTGCAACCTCTTTACTCCTGTGGTCTCAGCAGTGCATGTAGCTGCACACACTGCTATTATAATGGATGTGTTACCAGTTGATACTGTAAATAGTTACCAGTTGACACTGTAAATAGCATGAGTATAGATTTAATGTAAGCCTAGCTTCTCAAGGAAAAACTGAATCCAGAAATTTGGTCCAAAAATTATGCTGACACCTTTGGCCTTTTGGAGTGTTTTTCCTTTGGCTCACTTTGTTTCTTCCTCTCCCCACAAAAGAAGTGTCATGGAATCTTTTTGAACCCCAAATATTACAAATTTCATGTTTTCCTTACAGTAACTGAAGGCAGACAAGAAGTTCAATGGTGAACTGTACAAAGTAAAACCTCAGTGATTATGTTTTGTGGATGCAGTTTTACTTGACCTTCAGCATTACAAATAGTGTGAGTAGCACTGGAAAATGAAAAGGCTGAGAAGGTCGACAGCAGAAGCAAGGTCTCTGCCAAACTCTGTAGTCATGCAGTAGCATATGCCTGACCCTTACACTGGCTTTGGGTGTGAATCAAAAATCTGCAAATTATTTCATTTGGTTGATGTGTACATTGCTTTTGGTCAAAAAAATCAAGCTCCAAACTTCTGACATAATGCTGTACCCAGTGTAAAACACAGGCAGTCTATATCAATACCCTTCACAAGCTCTGAGGTTCTCATACTGTGGATCTTGATTCCCAAGGTGATGAGAAAAGGTTTCACAGAGAGTCACACACTATTTTATACCAAAGCGATTTAGAAGCAGATTAGTTTCTTCAAAGTAGAAGAGTGAAAATAGGCCCTAGCTAGATGTTGCAATTGACTTCAGTACCCCCAGAAAAACCAATGTCATAACCACTGAAGGCTCAGCATTTCCTGCAAACTACAAGTCTGCAGAGTATTATGAGAGAACGCTCAAAACAGGCACAGCTTTTCTCCTCACCTTTCAGAAGAGCTCAGCTGGTTGAGAGATACCACCTTTGAGTCAAAATGATGACCCAAATGTGGGCCACCATCACTTTCTAAAATCTGAAAAATCCTGGTCAAGTGCAGTCTTGCCTTCTCCAGTGCTTTTCTACCTGCAATCTAGATAATATTTCCATTGGACAATACTTGCGTTAGGCAGAGAATCTAAGATCAGTCAATGTTTTTAAATTTTAATCTCAGAGACAAGAAAAAGGGATTTGTGAACTTTTTGTTAGATCACACAGGACCCCAAAAATTAGTAAAAGCTTCTTGCAAATGTTCTGTTGAAAAGCTAATATTTAAAACTTTCAGACTCCATTTGTTTTACAAAAAAGTTTACATGGCTTGTGAGAAATCAGATTTTGGGGGATTAAATGCCTATTTCTATAGCTATTTCATCTCATTTATCTTCTTTCCAAGCAATCAATAAACCAAAAATGCCTATAAAAAACAGCTGTTAGAACCAGTAAAATGACTTATGTACTTACAGAAAATGATTCATACAAAGATCTTTTTTTTTTTTCTCTGTAATACGTACTGTGTGGCATGCACTATGATGTCTTCTTCCCCTCAGTGGTGGGAATATGTCTGATTTATATTTCAGAAAGATCACGCGTTAACTATTTGTAAGAGTGACATTGTTTTCACAGCACTGAAACCATATGGTCTCCTTTCTCTTGTCTTGTGCTTTTGTCTAACAGATATCTATGTTTGAAAGTACTGGAAAGTATTTAGCTTTTGAATCTATTCCTACCTTCTGGCACTCTGCTTAATTTCCAGGTTTATACACCAATGAAAGCAGTATTTCATCATGGAATTATTTTTCAATTTCTCATGTCTATGTTCCAAGTCAAGTGTTCAGTGCTACTGAGGAAACAGAACAATCTAAGGACTTTGTCTAAAAGTTTTGAAGCCCTTTTATGTGAATCAATACAAGCAAACAAGCTTTCAAAAGCATGCATGATTTTAAAAGAAATTATGCAATGAAAAGCAGCTAAAATTGTATGTTGTATGGTAAAAAAATCTAAAAAAAATTCTCTTGAATCATACTGCACTTGAATAATTAAAGATATCTTTTTATTAATAAGCATATGCTGAAATCTGTCTCATTCAGCAGGGTACTACAATATGTACATTTCATCTGAAGAATGGGAGTTACATTGATCTTACTTACTTGTAAATCTGATGTGAATCAATGTTTTCTGAGGCTGGAAAAGAGCTGATTGCATGCCCTGTATTCTCTAAGTCAGCAGCTCTTTGTGTCATATGTTTCAGAGGACATAATGATTTGCACTTCAGGTCACATGTGGATGAAGTAGATCCCTGTGCTCTGAGCAGAAGTTAATCTCAGCTCCACTTGCCTATTTGCCAGTGTGCAGGTTAAAAGAAGTTCAAGCTGTGGGCAGTGAATGAGCACAT
Source organism: Psilopogon haemacephalus (assembly GCA_013396835.1). Lineage (NCBI taxonomy): Eukaryota > Metazoa > Chordata > Aves > Piciformes > Megalaimidae > Psilopogon > Psilopogon haemacephalus. The sequence goes on from VWZI01004852.1 coordinate 131,706, forward strand.
TTAGGGAACCATGAGTTGAACCATGATCCTCTTTGTTCAGATGAATGCTTAGCTGTATGTTCTTCTATATGTCTCATTAGGGAGCTATGAAGGGGCCAGTCATGCAAGATTAAGTTAGTCCATGCTTTCTTATTTTGTTCATTACATTAGCCTTGTCAAAATGTATGCAAAAATCCTCCTTTGTGAGCTTCAGGATCAAGTTCCTTCTCATCAGCTTTTTCCTTTTCTTCAGAAATTGACATTAGAATACAAAAAATAATGAAATAGCATACTACTAACTATAAGATATGTATAGATATATGTCACGCTAAAAAAGCAGAAGAACGGCCAGCCTGTTGGAAGTGAATCTTGGCTACAACTCAGAAGTTAAACTGCAAAGGCCAAGAGAGACTTTACAGCTGCAAGCAGAAAGCTCAACGTAAGCCTGAGGACAGCATCAGAAAACACCAGCCAGTGAGATCACATGAGATTAGATGTGAGATCCAGTCTTGTTTTAAACTCTGACTATACCCAAATCATCGGAGTCTTATCTCCTGTAGTCAGCTTTAACTATCTGTGGTTAAAATTTGATTGTGCATATGCCAATTTATTTGATTATTTTTTCTTCAGAATCTCCCTTTAGAGAAACCAAGTATAATACCTCTCTCATTCTCATACAAAGGTCTAGAAAGTGCTACTACATCCCCTTGAATTACCTTTGTATATGATACCACCTTACTTTTTGGCTTAGAAGCATTGTTTTGTTTGCAGAGCCTCTTGCACCCAGGGATTTTGGTTTACCTCTTGTTTTGCCACAAGAAGTGAAATAGTAACTTCCTTCCTCTTCTTCTGATCTGGCTCCGAGGCAGGAGCTGTGCACCCATCAGCTACATTGGTGTCAGTTAAGTAACACATAGAGCTCCCTGGAGGAGGGGAACTCTCCTACCCAACTACTCCTCCCATCTGCAACTCTCGCCCTTGCGGAGGGCCAGCACTCTATCAGTGTCACAGGAACAAATGCAGTGGAAAAGAGGGGAAAAAGACTACACTGCTGGCAGAGCACAAAACGGCTCCAGTTCACTAGGAGCATTTTCAAAGGCTGGTTTCGATTACACTGTCTCAGTGCAGATATTGCCTTGCTATACATTTCTTTCCTGTCTGACTCCGGTCATGTGATTTGAAGCGTCTAAATCTTGCTTATGTATAAATAATGTGGACATAATGAAGATGTGAATGTTAATGCCTGTGCATTCAAGGGGTCCCTTTCTGGATCCTGCTCAGAGGGCTACTTAGTGCTTCCCCATAGAACCAAATTGCCCAAAACTGACTTAAGTGTTGCCAGTTTAAGATGCTACCTCACATTACAGAGCCAAAACATTTCCACAGTAAGGAGAAAAATAAACAAATTGCTAACAGTTTGAGAAGCTTTTTGGAACTTTTCCCATATAAAGCTGTTTTTCAATCTGTCATCAATTTGAAGTAACCTAGTGAAGAAAAACAGAGCTATGGTATCAGTTTGGATGTTGGATACAATTGTAAAAAGCTGCTAAAAACACACAAAGCCAAATTTGGAAGTTCTCTATTTCTTATCCCTGGAAAAAGATGAATTGGCAGATATATGAGCAGAAGTTTTAAATTATACAAAGTGACTTGCCTAAAACATGTTTATACTCCTTATTTGACCAGGTTTTGTAGCTTGATTTATCATTATCATTTTGCCTGAGCAGCAAGGTTTCCATTTACAGTATGAAAGTTCTTAATCTGCCACTGGCATGGTTATGCTCAGAAGCATTTGCACATCTCAGTTAACCATAGCCTGCCCAATCCCCTCCCAAGACTATATAGAAGAATTTCACAAAGTAAATAATGGGAAACTCTTGTTACTAGCAATTAAATAAAACCCAAAACAAACAAACAAACAAAAAAACCCCAGCAAAACTTCAAAAGGCTTAAAAGCCCATCCTGGAGCCTGATGTTATGGACACCGTGCAAAGGTTAACGTAAAAGATTTAATAGACTCTTTCTACTGTAATTTTGAGTTGTTGTTTCCTGCCTGAAGTTTTGTCTTCTTAATTTTTTTTTTTTTTTTTGTGATCACATTTCCTTCTGTTTCCAGGATTCCTAGATATGGTCTTCTTTTTCTTCCTATATGACATTCTTTTTCTCTTTTCTAACTTTTTTTCTTCCCTTGAATTCATAGAAACAAGATCTCAAAGGAAATGGAATAGATGATTAGAAATACAAATCTTTTCTTAGCCAGTTTCAGTGATTTCAGTAGCAGAAGAGAATAGAGATTTCTCTAACTTTTCTCTGATACCACTTTTCCCCCCCGAAGTTCCTTAGGTTTCTGGGTAACAAGTCTGAAGTAGCTAATGACTCAGCCTGATTACAAACACACACACAGGAAAAGGGAAGAGCAGGAGAACATTTCTACATTGTTACACAGGTTCCCCTTGAACCCTTGGCTACCACTTGAAACACATAAATTCTATCTGTGCTGGAAGGTACTTCTCAGCTAGGCTTCTGTAAGCATGAGTGTAAATTCCTGGCCTCTTCCTATGTTGTAAAACACAACATTAAAACCCTTTTCTCATATAAACTGCTGTGTTTACATGCTAATAAGATACATAGGAAATACACTAAGACAATGTTCCATTCACAGTGTTTCTAGCTAAGTTAAAAGTTGGACAATGATCCTACTTATACTACAGATTGATATCTTCCAAAATACTGGTGTATCAGTGGCTTAACAAAGAGACAGCTAAGTTTTGGCTAAAAGCTTGAAGGCAATTTAAGCATTTCATTTATATTTTGACAGTTTTTCAGGTATGAGTGAGTCTAGGTAGATCCTAGAAGTCTAGGAGACTTTCAGACTAAAATGGAAAATCTTTTATAGCAGTTACCTTTTATTAAAGACCCATGAATATCTACAGGTTTTTAATATGTCTTGTAATTTAGATAATGTAAACTGACAAACTAAAAATAGAAGAGCACTGTGGAAACATCAGGCATATTTCAGATGAGACATTGTCAGTAATTTTGCTCAGATATTATACTTCTGATGTTACTCTGCCATTGGAGTGCAAGCTCCAAAGTTTCTATTTCACGATCAGATTTGGGTTAGATTTGGGTTTGAATTAAAATAAGTCATGTCATAGGGAATTTAAATAAAGCTAGATTCAGTGATAACAGATCATGCAGAAGTCTTTCCTTGGTGTTCCCATTAATGCACTAAACTTCACACTCAGGTATAAACCTTTGAGTGTCATAAAAGTGTCATAGCTGATGGTGGACTTTTATGCTTAACCACGAACACCTGGAGAATCACAAGGATGACTAAAAGATTATTAGCTCTAGGGTTTAAGTATTCTGCTCAGACAGATAATCTGCATATTTTTTTCAGTCATTATAATATACTTTCTTTTATAAGGTCATCGTAATGTCAGAACACTTTCTATAAAGAACGAGATAAAACCCAATTGTCCTGGGGACTTTGAAACTGGACAACAGGTTCTCAGGTAAAAGCAGTTGTTAGACATTTCTGAGTGTTATATTTCGGAATCAAATTAATTGATTAACTATATGGCATTACCAGCAGGGCAAGGGAGGTGATTCTCCCCCTTTACTC
>VWZI01004852.1:135515-240973 GCA_013396835.1 Psilopogon haemacephalus
ACAGGTTGCCCAGGGAGGTTGTGTCTGCTCCCTCCCTGGATGTGTTCATGGCCAGGCTCAATGAGGTCTTGAGCGTCCTGATCTAGTGGGAGGTGTCCCTGCCTGTGGTGGGGGGTTGGAACTGGATGATCTTTGAGGTCTCTTCCAACCTAGACCATTCTATGATTCTATATCCTCAAGGCATTTAGATCCTCAAGGCATCAAGGATGATGCACAGCAAACTCACTGCTCTGGATTTCAGAAGAGCAGACTTCAATCTCTTCAGGAATCTACCAGCAGGCTGGAAGGAAGAGAGGCCCCAGTAAAGCTGGTCATTGCTCAAGGATGAACTCCTCCAGGCCCAGGAGCAATGCACCCCAAAAAAGAGGAAGGCAGGTAAGAATGCAAGGAGGCCTGCATGGATGAATGGAGAGCTCCTGGACACACTTAGACACAAGAAGAAAGCCTACAGAGAGTGGAAGAAAGGACAGGTAACCTTGGACCAATACAAAGACGTTTTTTGTGCAAGCAGAGATCAGTTTAGGAAAGCCAAAGCACAGCTGGAATTTAATCTGGCTAGGGACATTAAGGGGAACAAGAAGAATTTCTTCAGGTATATTATTGTGTTGGTTTGAGCTAATTGGAGAATTTGAGTGAGAAATTAAACTATTGGCTGAGAGAGGTAAACACAGTGTGTCACTTCACCAAGTTCTACTGAGAAAGAAAGAAAAGTTGCTTTTAAGAACTGTTCTGAAAACAACCAGAGAGCAGACAGCTTCTGTGCGTTCTGAGCTGTGGCTGCTACTCTTGCATGGTCTCCTTTGTCTCTGTGTCTTTTAGCTAATTCAGAGTAAAAGTAACTCCTTTCTACTAAGCCCCCTGACTGATCTACTTCAGCTTATCTGCAGCATCAGCAGGAGGTGAGATAAGACTGGGGAAGGGGGAAGCAGTTCTTGGGCAGGCTACAAACAGCGTTTGTCAATAGATCTTTTTTACATATAGTATCATGAAGATGAGAAGATGGACAAGGCTTGAGATAAGGTATTTCTATGGGTATCTAAAATTTTAATGTAAAGAATCATAATATTCAAGATTTTTTGGCAGAAATATAAAGCCTCATGCTTGCACTTCAGAATACAAAAGAACTGCTGAAGAACAACAATGGGCAAAGTGGTTCTGAACAACTTATTGAGGACTAGAAGTTTTCCTGTACATTTTCCAAAAGAATTATCATAAAATTGAAAATTAATATTATTTTCTTTAATTATTCATATTTCACCACTATCATAAAATTTTGTGACAAGTGCCAGCAATAATTACATAGAGACAGAAACTAAGATAGTTTCACTGGAGTGCTTGGCTCTTCAGTCTTCTGAGCGGCATTATCTGCTCTGGCTTTGTAAATGGAACCAGCGGAAGGGAGGGGACATAATTCATATACACTGGATTTCTTCCCAGTTGCTAATTTTCCATTTCTTTTGAGTCTGTGGGAACTGGTCTCAATCCATTTCCCCTGGTGTTTAAAGAATTGGCTTAAATACAGATATATTAAGATGAGCATGCACACATAGGAGAAAAAGGTGTCCTACAAGAGATCCAAAACCAGTCTCCTGTGCCTTCTTGAGGGTTCCAACTTGTTTTTCCACAGCTGCTCTCCGTATACTGAATCTATGGAACTGTAACATTGAGCACTACTGTAGCTTTATATAAGCACTCACAACCCCCCTATCTAGACTGAAGAATAAGCAAAAGTAATGAAAGGAGAATCTGCCTGCCAGAGGACAAAGAGCCTTCAGAATATGTTCTTGTTACTGTCTTTGCCTGTAATGTATTTCATTCAGTGATTTCTTAAAACAGTAACAAGAAATAATCTTTGTAATGACCACACTGCACTGTCGCTGCTGCTCTCCAAGTTATTTTTATGTCTCTTCTTGGCTTTATTTGAACAGAATCACAGAGCCAAATGTGCTGTCAATATCAAAGCTCTAAATATCTGATAGGTGCTAAGGGACAAATTTTCCTTCTTTCACAAAAAGCACCATTCCAGAATTGTACAAAGGTGCTATAGGTCTCCACTCAAATACCTTGTAAGAAAGAATTGATTATTATAACAATGAAAAAGAAACACCTAAACAAAACACAAGAAGAAAAAAGCAGCACTACCACCACCACTAAAAAATTAAACCCCAACAGAAAATAGGTCCCTGTTCAGTTTAGAAGAAATGACAACTTTGAATAATCTGTCTATACACAGTTGTCCAAAGAACAGCCATGAAACTGAGCACTTTATAGATGCAGATGAAGTTCAGGGTAAAATCAATATTCCAAGCTTAGAGCTTTTGCTATATTTGTCACTGTATGTATAAAACATCAGTGAGGAGGTACCTAGACCACAAAAACAGTGTCATGTTTTCAGCCTAAGCTGATTATATTATTGCTACTGCATTTCTTCACCTTTTTTTGTTTTGTTACTTTTAAAAAATATAAGCAGCATCAAATGGAATATGAGATGAGGACCTCAAAGACCCAACTGCAGTTTGGGACTGAAGAGGGTGGGCTTAAAAGTAGTTTCTTCAGTGTTCCCAAAATTGAGAATTGGATTCTCTGAATTGTGCTCTTCTTTACCAGAAGCATTTATCCTAAGAATCAGAAAGTAAAATGGACATATTATAACAAATGAGCTGCAAAATACAGCATGGCAAGTAGAAGAAAGGAGAAAAGAAGCTGTGTGATGGTTAGACTGCTTTTCTGGAACACTTCATTCTGTCATTGTATCTCATGTTTTTACATAGGTATATTAGTTCTGACTGCTTGAGTCAAAGGGTCTAGGAGCTCTCGTGCCAACATACTTACAAGTGGTTGTATGGAAAAGAAAGAGAGAGCATTCTTTTTCTTTCCTTTTGGTATGTTTTAATTTTAATAGAAGAAGTAGCAGCAACAGTAGTATGAAATTCTTCCTTCATATAAGAAATTTCCAAGTTAACAATGAAATAGAGAACACATAGTCCTTACAGTGGCAAAATCTCCAGTTCAAATCAATGAGCTTTACCCACCTCTGAATTGAGAACTGTGTTGGTTTGAGGCTACTTGGAATATTTTAATGAGGAAAAATTAGATTATAGGCTGTGAAAAGAAAAAATTGTGATATCTGCTTCACTCATATGTTTGCTGAGATGTATTAAAGCAAGGACACAAACATATACACTGTCTGCTGAAGTCTGACAGTGTCTGTGTCTCTCCCTGGTTTGTAGCTGGAGCTGTGTAACCCAACTAATCATTCTGTTTCTATGCCCCATGGCTGATCCTTGCAACTCACCTCACACTTAAGGCAGTGTGGTGGTTCATCAGTTCCCTACCCACCTGCACTTAGAAATAACCCAGGCTACACTCAGATGGCTGGAAGTTAAGGAATGAAGCTTTATATTACAACTTTCCTTTCTCAGCCTATAGTCTAATTTCTCATTCAAATCCTCCAATTAGTTCAAACTAGCACAGGCAGATTCTGGGATAAGACAGGGGGATGGAAAGAAGATGGAAAATTGATTGAGAGCTCCTCCTGGGGACTCTGATTTCTGGGACGGGTATTGTGTTTCTGTATTACTTTAAACTTGTATATTTCTGTATATAGCTGTAAATATTTGTAATATATTGTAGATATCTGCTTGTATATCGTGCTAAACTATGAATATAAAGCTTTATTCCTTAACTTGCAGCCAACTGAGTCTAGTCTGGGTGAATTCATTGTGGGGGGTGGTGAGGATAACTCCCAAACCATCACAAGAATTTACAATGGAACTATAGCCCCATGTGTGAGCAATGACCAGAGGATTTGGAAGGCAACTGGTTTTTACAAAGAAGCACTTCTACTCAGAGGGAGAGACCTTACCTTTGAGCTGACAGAAGTCTACCTGATTTACAGACACTCTGTTTGCTAATGATATCTGACAGTGGCAGTGGAGGAATACCTGGTTTTCCAAGCAATTTATTGTAATAGAAGTAACCTGTTTCTTGTGACCACTCACCACCCTTCCATCTGCTGAACATTTAGAACAGGCACTTTCCATCCAAATTGGATCAGATACTAACTACACTGGCACAAAGGAACTGCTGAAGCCAGCTATTTCTGCTTGGCAAAATTTGTCTCAGACAAAGCTTAAGACCTTCTTCCACTTAGAACATCTGACATGCTCTGTTTGTCCTAGTAAAATAGATCACATGTAATGAAATAGAAGAGTTTTTAAAGGCTGTTTTTCTACCATACAGACCCCCCAGCTCCCTGATTTCTTGAAGCTATGAAAATCGTGACACAGTGAACATTTTCAGAGAGACAATGATATAAATATCATAATAGCAAGGAAGTATTTACAAAATTGCTAAAGATGTACTACTAAGAAATGAGCTGATAAGACAGAAAAAAAAATAGCTCTATGCCATCCAAAACCAGGACAAATGTATGCTAACCTTTAACAAATTTTACCATGCTTTGCAGAAATTTTCAACTCTCCACTGCATTTTAACCTCTGATACTCAGCAGCTGCAATCCAGGTTTTACGGTAACTTGCTAATTTTAAATACAGGGTTTGAAGAATGCAGATTGTGCCACAATTCTTCTCTACAGACTCTAGTTCATCTCTTTTTCTTCTAAATGCCAGTTTACATAAGTAAACATCCCTTCATGAACTTCTGTTTCTCTGTCTTGGTTACTTCATTGTTTCTGAGGCCCACTCTGTGGATGCAAATACTGGCTTACAAAACCAGTGTGCTGGTTGGTTGGTTTGGTTTTTCGTTTGTTTTTTTCTGAAGACTGTGATAATGATAGAGTAGAATTATGAGGTCTGGAATCAGCTTGAGAGGTTTTCTTGGTTTTATAATGATTGGCACTGCATGTCTTCTGTGTTGTCTGTGGCAAACAGTTTTCATCCCACTTTTATTTCTTTTGTCAATATCTTGGAGCAGATGTCTAATTCCATAAGAATTTCTTAATGCATTGTAAGGCACTGAACAAAGAGAATGTGCTTTGGTGCTAAACAGTCAGAAGAGCACAAACATACAGTTCTGTATTTTGGCTTTTTAAGTCCTGCAGGACTCACACTGATCTTGTGTGAAGGTTTTTAATTCACTAACTTTTAACCTTGTGCCTATTATGCTTCTGAACACAGAACTTTAGCCCTCAGATGAAAGTAGTTTTTCAAGGATGCTTAGAATGAATTTAGGTATTGGCCACTCAGTCATTTTATTTAGCAGTATTTGATCATTTAACAGTATCATTTCAGAATTATTCCGCTGTTTTTTTTTTTTTCTTGTTTCCCTGAGATCTATATTTTTAACCATTCACTAAAGTCTTAAGTTTTTAAAAAAGTGAATATATTTTGGTTTACCTGCTTTAATCTAACTGTATTTCTAAAATATTCCAGAAACAAAATAATCAGCTGCAATTTTATTAGTTGCAAGGGATCACGCAAAGGTGGGGACATGGATTAACTTTTGGATATAGATAAGAGACAGAACTCTTGTTCACTCACATCACCCTTTGTAGTAGGTATTATTATTCCTTTGTAGTAGGTATTTCTTTAGCAATATCATGTCTTTGTTAACAGATCTGTGATAAGAAATGACCATAAGAAGGGGGCTTTGGTTCAGTTCAAGATCCTTTCTAATAACTCAACTGTCTGAAGAGAAATGTGGGTGGGAGCTGCTGAGAGCCCTGCTGAAAGAGTTAAAGTGCCATTTTAGATGTCTCCTATGTTTTCTTTGGGGCAACTTGTCCAGTGCATTATTTTAGTCACAGTATCGTTTTCTTGGTTTATTTTCAGTTTTTGACTGAAAGAAATGCTCCACATGGAATGAAAGAAGGGAGGTAGGTGCATTGTTTCAAAATGTTACAGACATACCATGAAAAACATAAGCTTTGTGAAATGCAGTAGTTACTGATCTCCCTATCCGGACGTGTTAAAAAGCTAGACTGTTATCACAGGACCATATTGCTGCAAGGAACTAATATTCTCCTGCATGGGTCTATTGATTGTCAGTTTATCAATGTTTCAAATAGATTTAGCAAACTGCGTAGCAAAAAGAGCTACGCCTCTTTTTTTTTTTTTTTTTTAATTAAATTGTTAAACAAGTCATACAGCAACTTTATAAGCAGTTTAAAATTCAGCCAATATTGCAATGGATGCAATATCAGTTAGACTAAAACGTCACATTTATGTAGGTTCATGCATTTCACTTCATGCAAGTTATAAGGCTGCCAGGCAGCACACTACAGAAAAATTTAAAGTTTGCCTCAAAAAAGATTATCAGAAGTATCTATCCCACAGTGTGGTTCCACATTGATGAAGCAGAAACTGGGATCAAAAGCAAACTTTTCAAATGTATCACAGATCATCATGATGAAGAAGGTTATTTCAAACAGGAGATGAGGAAACTTTTTTTTTTCTTGAATTGTTTTTTGACTTTGAATTACGAATCTGAGTTGAACAAAGCATTTCCCAATTTAATTTTGTTTTCAGTGTAGAGAAACAGAACCCCAAAAACCATCTAATGTTGAAACATCTCATTACACAATTTAAAAGCAAAGCACCTTTGCTATCCTGTTTTTATAGGAATAGACTCTCTATTTGAAAATAGATCTGTCCTGTTAACAAAGTACTCCATCTATGACATGAGTGAAGTATTTCACAATACATGTAAGGGAGTGTTCAGGATTTTATTACAGTTTATCTTAAAATTAATCTTTTTCCAATTCATTCAATCAAGTACATATTCAATTACTCACAGGGCTCTGATTCTGTTTACAGTGGTCTCTGACATTGTTTGGAAGCAAGGGGTAGAAATCAAACCACACAGGAACAGATACCTTTAAAAGGAAAAGGCAGTTTTATGTGTGGATGAAAGAGACCAGAGAATTCTCCTGTCAGCTGATATATCAGCAAATGATATTACAGAGCCTTAGAAAAATTGCCTTATTTATTGAACAGCCCATTCATATTTTACAGACAAAACATGGAGAGATTAATTGTCCATAGTAAAGGAAAAAGTGGAACTCAGATCAGTTATCAAATCCCCTTCTCCACCACCTTGTGCTCTGTTCACAGTGTGTAACCCCTTCATGGGCAGACCTCTGTCATAATTTTTCAATATTCTTTTGGCTATGATACAAGTCAGACTATTAACCAACATAAATTTCATTTCAAGCTGAATGAATTTGGAGATGAAATAGTTATATGCAAGAAACAAATATCTCTCCTTGCACCAGTTTTGAATAGTGAAGTGATTGGTCAATGCAGGATTAGGAGGAAAGGCATGTGGGATTGGTAGGAAGGCTTTTATAAAGAACAGCATCTGAAGCACCTGGACAAACAATAGTTAAGAAAGATAACATCCAGAAGTGAGGAGTAGCATTTCTGCTTCTTTTCTTCTCCCTGTTCTGCTGTATTCCCTCAAAGCCATTTAGTCTAGGAAAGAAAGAATAAAACAGAGCAAGCACATCAGCCTACCAAGCTGTTGCCATTATCCCTAGTCAGAGCAAGGTTCATCACCTTCATAAGGCTTTCTGCTCACTTGAGATTACTCTGACTTCAGATACAGTTTGCTATGATTCTTGCCACCCTAAGGAAAGCAGAGACTGAGGCTACCCAGCACATATCATTCCAGAAAAAGAGGAATGGGGCAGGGCCAGGAGATAGCTGCTAATGTAGTATTGACTAAGGTACTGTCAGCACTTATACTTTCTTTAAATTCTGACATAAGAAAAAGTCCTTTCATGGCTTATTCAAATGGAAAAAGGAAAAAAAAACAATAGCATGACATTTTCTAATCAGATATTTTCTCCACTTTTCCAAAAGACAGTGTCCATCTGTTTTAGCATCTGCTCAGTGTAGTTCAAAATCCTCCTAAAACCAATAAATAAGACAAATGGCTTCACTGTCTTCAAAATGTCAAGATCTAATAATTTTTTTGGGAAAAAAGTTGCTTGTGCTGTCATTATTGCTGCAAAAAAGTGCTCTGACTCCTGATCTCTCCTGTCTATATAAATACAACATGCAATCTCCATCTATTTCAGCAAGTTTGAGAAAAGTACTTGATTCAAAATTTTGATGTTGCCAAATACAAATTATTTTTTAAAAATGCAAATATTTGTCCTGCTCTAGGTTAAAGGCACTGACCTTTTGCTGCACTTTATTTGGAGCCCTTACAGCAATAACAACAAAGCAGACTATGTTCTTGAAATGAATTATCATTTATACCATGAAACATTTGATAGAGAGCATATTTTTTAAGTTATAAAACAACCTCTACATGGTCTGTTTCCATATGTCTCATTATCAAAGAGGAGAGCATGGGAAGGAGTCGTTTGTGAAACACTTGCTGTCCTTCTTTCCCTTTCTTTGAGCACTCACTAGATACCCAGTTCTACTGTGTCCCAGCTTCCCCAGGCATGCAAGGCAGATACTTTTGCTTCTGTCTAAAACCCTGAAAATACTGTCATTTATACTAAGACTCCCTGGAGGGTACTATTTGGATCCTATTTTTGCTCCCAGAATTGTTCCTTCTGTAAGTCTAATGATCTAGGATGCTTCACAAAATTAATTTTATATCAATACTAAGATAATTCAAGGTGGAATTTCATTGTAACCTGGTGAAATAACAGGTATATATCTGCCTGGCAAGTAAAGGCTTTGGTACTACATTCATAAATTTCACCTTTTTTTTTTTTCCCCATATTTTATACTATTTTGTGAGGCTGGATTTATCTGCAGTTTTTGTTCATTTAATAAATATTATCTTTTAAGAGAAAAAAAATTAACACCACAATATTTCAGTTCTGTCAAAAGAAAGGGATACACTGAAAAACAAAATTACTCTAGTTTGGGATCTCTCTTTTTCCTCCACAGATCTGCTGATTGCTTACTTCTGTACTGACTTCTAGAAAGTTGTAAAACTATTGCATCTCATTTTCAGAATGCTAGGGGTTGGAAAGAACCTTCCTTCATCTAGACCAACTCCCCGCCAGAGCAGAATTACCTATATTAGATCACACAGGAAAGCATACAAGGAGGTCTTGCATATCTCTAGAGAGCAAGACTCCATAACCACCCTGGGCAGCCTGTTCCAGTGTTCTGTCGCCCTCACAGTGAAAATTTTTTTCCTTATGTGTACCAGGAACTTCCTATGCCTCAATTTCCACCTATTGCCCCTTGTCCTGTCACCAGGCATCAACAAGTAGATCCTCACTCCATCCTCTTGGCACTCACATTTTACATATTTATAAGCATTAATGATGATGAAATAGCAAGAAATGACTGACAGATTCATGGTGTTAACAGTGCCGCCACCCTACTGACAAATGTCAGGGTGAGAAACATCACAATGTCTTAAAAGAGAGATGAAATAGAGTGAAATGAAATATATATGACATACTTATCAAAACAAATATGTTGAAATGGTTGACCTTACTTATATAAAGAATGATATTTATATGGCAAAAGCAATGGAATTTAAATCATTATTTTTAAATGACCATATTAAAGTGTGTGAGGCTACAGCAGTCTTCTGTAGAAAGAGATGGTTACATGATAGCATGAGTTAATGATGAAAAATCCTCCACTCAGTACAGAATTCTCATTAGATTTTCTTCATCTGAAAGCAGTATTACAGCCTTATCATCAAAGTGCCTAAAATGGAATGAAATAAAATGTTATCTGGAATTAAATCAATCCTTTATTATTCATTCTATCAACTGAATCCTTACATGACACGGGAGAAGAAAAACCCAAACCAGTTTATCTGATAAAAATCAACATGATCAGTGATTTAAACCCGAAATTATTACTGTTTTCAGTAAATTATTTAAAACATGAGTTGTATTAAGAGTTTCTGCTTACTTATTTTTAGCTATATGTGCAGACTGATTGAAAGTTTATACTTGAGTTTGAAAGTACATAACCACCTATGCTGATTATGTGTGGACTATAGATTTTGTTGAGAAGTACAAGTAACACAGCCATAAATTCTAGTGGACATTTAGCTACAAAAATATTAAATACTTATTTACTGTGCTATCAGAAGTGTTCTTGTTTCTGGTTTTGTCTGATAAATTATGTGGAAACTGGAATCCTAATGCAGATTGACTTAGAATTGACTTGGTAACTGAATAACCTATTTATCAAACCATGAAACTGGATGGTGACTGAACCTGTGAATGTAAAATCTGCTTCTTATGCAGGTGGCAAAAAAGGGAAATATGTATATCAGATATATGTGTGTCATGCATACAGATTTTTACAAAAGCTCTCATTCCTGAATATTAGTGAATACAGATACCTTCTTCCTTTTTAACACATTTGTGCCCCTAGAAGTATTAATACACTCCCTTTGATAGGTCAAATTCTACAGTCAGAGGAGAATCCATATCTATTTAAAAGAATTGTTTCTTTTACCTAGGAGCACCCTCGAAGTCCTTCTTGCAGGTGTTTGAACCCAGCAAAGAGCTCGCATGTGGAGGAAGGGCACTTTCAGCAGTGCTGCCTCCACTTGACACTGGATGTTCTTGAAGCAGAGCACAGAGCCTCAAGTGCAGGAGCAGCAGCATATTGTTCAGGTGACTGAAATGATGAAGTGGCTCAAAGCTTTTCTTATTAGGAAAAGCTTCAAGACTGTGTTTAAATTATACTCTCGGTCTCCAACATGTTTAACTAATCTTGCAACAGGAAGAAAGGAGAAAAGCAGAGAATATGTTCAATTTTTTTTTTTTTTCTTTTACACTCCTATTGCTGACAATAAATCAAGGAAACTACAACAGAGTGCCAGGTTTGTTTATCCTGTAGCACTGTGTGTTGCTCGTCAGAGCATCTGGGAACTGCTGCTTCTGTATCCCAAGTATGCAATTCTAAATACTCTGTATGAGCTAAGGAGGCCCTTATATGCAAGAAAAGTATCTGTTAGTGTATTTAAGCCTAAGCATAGATGAACTACAATGAACAATCTGTTAAATGTTAAAGTAATTTAGGCTTTCTTAATTTACAAACATGACATATTGCATGTATTCAGTGTTAATCTAGTTTAGACACTGATTTGTTTTGACCTATGTCCGTAATATATTACATACCTTGAGATATTTATCTTGTCACTTTGAAACGTGATTACAATTAATATGACACACATGAGTTTAAATTAGTACTCCAACTGGAGATATGTGAGTAATGAATTAGCCACAGTCTTGAGCCATTGGCAAACAATTTAAACTGCCTGCCTCTTTTTGAGGCACGATCTGGAACCACTGAATATCTACATAGTCTTAACAAGTTTTTTAGATCAGTGACTGAAGAATACTTTTTAAAAAACTGTTTTTCTAAGGGAAAATAGCAGCATTTAAAAAGTTAGTTTGGGACTCTATAGTCAGATGTCCTAGTGCAAACAATTCTTCCACAGATTTGTTTTTTCACACCACATTTGGTTTGCTATTGTAAGGTCAAGCCTAAAGAGTTAAGTGGCTGCCTATAGGAAGCAGGACTGTAATTGTGATATCATTACAAATGATGAATTGTGGATAATACTTTATGTTTGTACTTGTCACTTGTCAGGTTTTTGACAAGAGGAGGCAGTTTTGATGGGCTTCCTGTGGTCCTTGTGTTTTTTATCCTGTTATCCAATTTTCTGCTGCACTGCCTTCCTTCTGTCACACTGACTGCTAGCCAGCCTTGCTTCCTTTACTGGAAGGGCATACAAAGCTTTTCATTATAGTGGACAGAAATAAAAGGAGAGGCAATAACAGGGCTGAATTTTGAAAAGTACCTTATGTCCCCTGTCCAGAGTAAGTCATACATGATCTATATATTGCATGGTTTTTCAAATGTTATAGGAAAAGTATCATTTATTGAATAGTAACATTTATTAAATATGTGCATATAACCAAATATATATGTTTTAAACTCAAATAGATCTTGAAAAGAGAGAACACAATCTATGATTTTAAGAGAAAACAATTATGATCTTTAAAAAAGAAAAAAAATCATCTATGGTTTTAAGGGCTATTTGTGGATGAGAGGGTAACAATTTACTAACTATGTATTCTATGAAAAATTCAGAATCAACAAAAAAGGAAAACAAAAACAAACCAAGCAAAACCCAAACAGCCAATAAACCAAAATAAAAGCCCTAGTATATATGTACTACCCAAAAAATCAAACCAAACCAACCAACCAACCAAAACCCAAAACAAATCAACTGTTTATTCATCCAATAGTCTTTGGATATGGATTTTAAATAACTTTCCAATGTTTTGTACCTAGAGCTTGGCACAAACAAAACAGGATATATACAAAGTTTATTATCTGAATGTGTTTATGTGCTGATTCAATCACTTTAGAGATATCTTCTGCAAAACTGACTTAGTCTATGGAAATCGTCACGTTTGCTTCTCTTCATTGAAAACAAGTGTAACCACTGCATGATTTCCTGGATTTTTTTTTAATACTTGATGCTAAAATTATTTATCCAAGTGTTTTACAACTCCATGTCCCAGAATCTTAAGAATATGCAGGCAAGACATCAAGGCTATTTCTGAACGGGCAAGGTTAGAAACTCTTTGAGTTCCTACACGTGGACTCGCATCATTTGGACTCCATGGCAAAGTTCGGAGGAGTTTGTAACAGCCTTCCATCATGCCCTGGAGCGCTTGGCAGATAACTGGAAATCCGGGGAATTGGCAGTGTTCAGCCATCAGGCTCCCAGTCTGAGCAATCAGGACCCAAGGGCAGTTGGTGGTCCTTGGGATTATGTGGCATATCTCATCCCAAATATGCCTAGGATCCTGTCTGCCCTATGTTTTCAGACATAGGCAGCTACTTTGCTTGCCTACCTCCTTTTTCACAGCTGAGGTAGAAATGGTCTTACTAACAACTTATATTTTGTCATATGCTAGAGACTGACAATAACATTTCTTTGGGCATCACCGAGATAGAAGGCATTAAATGGAAAATAATTGTTCTATAAGCTATCAGAGACATAAATGCATTATTGAAAGGCAGTTACTCCTAATGTGGTCTCATCCTCATTAAGAGAATATCTTTCACCTTATTTGTTAAAATACATTTTTAGCACAGGGAAATTTTTGCTTATGTAGAACATTGTTATATATCTTATCTATCATTCTTTTTCTTAGGCTCAATACCAACATATACAACAGAGGAATAAATAATTTCCCTGAATTTCTGGGAAAATTTGACAACACAGTTTTGGGAGAATGAGGCAGTCTCCAAAGAAGCATCTGAATTCATCTTAGTCACTTTAAAAAACTATTTTTAATACTGTAATAAGTCAAGAGATTATAGATAAAAGCTCTACTTCAGTCATGGGTTAGGCGATGATTTAGCAGATCTCTTTTTATAACTTTATTTTTAAGACAGATTTTTATACACCATATGGAGTGTAGGATGTAGTTGGAACAGATTGGTGTTCATTAATCAGTAATTCATACCTCATACAGAGCAGAATTAGTGTTACAAGTAATGAATTCTCTAAGATTCTTGACCAGGGACAGCAATCTGAATGATTGCTGTCCTTACAAGGCTTCTTCCACAGCCGCCTCCTTCATTCCCACACTACACTAAGAGGCTGTTTGGCAACGAGTGGCTGCAAGAGTCAACACTCAAAAGGGTGTATTAAGAGGTACGGTGGTACACCAAGGAACTGAGAATAGTTAGTTACACTGAGCAAATCTGGGATAAGACCACAAGAGCTACATGATAGAGACCTGACCACATAAAAGAAGTTTAAAAGTATTGCCAAGCTTTGAAAAGTCAAGAAGAAGGAAATTAAATCAGTCTAATATTTGAAGGTGTGGTAAATCAGAGAGAAAGAAACATTTCTGTCAAGAAATATGTAAGATTCTTGTTATATACTGTAACTAGCTCTGAAACATAGTACCTAACACATCAATAAGTTATTTGTACATATTTTAGTCATGTTTTGTTTTATACAAACAAGGTTCTTAAGAAATCTTGCTTTTCATCAGACTACTTTAGTCTCAATGGATGATATGTGGTAGCTACTATGCCTAGTACTGCAGAGCATTCACTAAGGAATCCTCTGTAGAGTATGAAAGATGCCCAGGAAGTGCCTTCAGGCAAAAGATGTCTGAATCCTTAATTACTTACATGACTTTCCTCTATACTGATTTTATCCTCACATATAATATGGCACCAGTCTATTGACCTGTTTCTGTGTTTTCATTTAAAACTAGGAAAACTAGCATTTTTTTTTTATTTTTTTTTTAACTCTAGGCATATATTTGTGTGTGTGCTTCAGCTAATATGTCTTCTTGTGTTCAGGTAAACTGTCACAAATCCTAATCAGTGAAAAAGCTGAAGAAGTTGAACTTATGTCCAAATAGCTGTTCTTGTCTTTATTATGCTGCAGAATAGATGTGGTCCATGCACCTCAAAGAACTCTTTCAAATTTTTAGTTTCAAGTATGGATATAAATCACAGTGAAGGCAATACAAAGACCTATTTCATTCAAAAGCTTACCTGCACAAAGATTGTGCCTTTCTATTTTAGTGTCTCTTGTTTTCAGATAGCTTTTATAGGCTCCCACAGTTTAGTGCTGTGATGTCAAACATTACTGTGATGAGTATCTGAACTTCTGGATTCTCATTCATACTGAAACTCCAGATTTCTTGTGGGTTTTGTGTAATAGCAGAACGATGCAAAATGCTTGATGTTGTCACAGCTCACATGTGGTATAAGGAAAAATGTTATGTACAGGGATTTGAACAACCTATTTCAGAAAGAATTTGGGCTTTTTTTGACCCAGTGGCTCTGGTCTGGTAATTTGAGTGTCTTAATAACTGCTTTCTGGCCTCAGCCGTTGAAATAAGGCTTCAGGTTTCCTTAGGAGTAAACGATTGCAAAAGACAATTCCTCTTCTAAGCAACAATTAGAGCATTAGCTGAACAAAGAGATTCATCTGGCAATTAGTATTCCTGTGGTGAACAGGGAGAGAATTAGCCAGAGATGCAGGAGGCTCATGCTGCAAGAGTTGAAGCAAAAAGCTTGATGTGCAAGCCCTCTGATGCTCCAATGCCTTACCTCCTCCCAGTTTGAGAATCTCTTGCATTTATTTTTCACAATAGGTTAATGCTCTCATGTTGAAAGAATATTATGGCTCAAACATTCATCTTTGCTTCAAAAGATAGGCAACAGCTACTGGAAACAGCAGGGCTCTCTGCTGTGTTTTTAGTCCTGAGGCTGATCAATAAACTCTGGTGACACAAGGGAGGAAGGGGTAATGCACTCACACACTGCTCAGCCCCAGGAATGCAGAAAGGATGAATAGAAAGCTAAATGTTTCTTTAAGGAATGAGACCCAAGCACAGATGGCACTCTGTATTCATGGAAGGCTCCCACATGGTGCAAAGAATTAGAGCCTGCAGGGTCTCATAAAAATAATGGAATCACCTATACACCGAATCTTCGGCCTGATTCACTCTCAGCTACACTGCTCTAAGATAGTAGGAGTAAAGGTATTAAAGCCATTGGATTAATGCAGTGTAACACTGTCCTTAGAACTGAACTTCACTCCCACTGTGTCAGGTGTCACCCAAAGGGCTTGTGTGTGTGCCGTGAAACCAGACAAGAAACTTAAAATTACATCTTTAACCATCATAAACTGGATCATTGATACCATCTGGGACCATGTTACTTCTGTAGAACTGGAATCAACCCAGAAATCCTGCTTAATAGAATATGTGGGAATTTTGCAGGGGTAGGAGTTAGGCCTTCTATTAGCTATTTCTAAAGCACCATCTTCATAGTTCCTTTCTTTAGCTCAGCAGTGTGAAGTCAGGAGAAAGGGGGAAAAGCCTGGTCTTTCTGTCAAGTAATCATTGGGTGACAAAAGCTCCCTTAAGAGAAAAATAAATTGTCATGCTCAGCATTTTAAAGTCAGAAGAATAACATTCCACAATTTTATATGTCCTGGAACAGATTAAAATATTGCTGCTGAACTTGGCTAATTCCAGGAATTTTCACCTTAAATGGAAATAAGCAGAAGTTATCTGCTGGGAATTTGTACCGGATATAAATAATACATGCCACCTGGGCACAGATATTTTTTATTAATTTCAGCCAGTTAGGTCTTTCCACAGATTCTGTCATTGAATTTGACTGGGCTACTTAGATCATTGCTATAACAGATGTAAGAAGAAAGGAGCTCTTGATTTGGATTCAATGCAAAGGCTTGCAGTTTAGTTATGTCTTTGATGTCCTCTACTACATCACTGTACTGGTTTGAGGTTAATTGCAATATTTTAATAAAATAAATTAGGTTATAGCCTGAGAAAGAAAACCATTGGTGATGTCTCCTTCACTCATACATTTACTGACTGATACAAAAGTTAAGAACCCAAACAGATAAGACAGAGCTGCTCGGGTCTGAGCTCTGGGCTGTTGGTCTCTCCCTTTCCTTGGCTTCTAGCTGAATCTGTGTAACCCAACTAATCAATTCCTTCTTCTAACCCCACACCCCCACCCCCCTTCCCACCCTCCCTCCACCTACACACTCCCAAGCTGATCTTCCCTGTTTACCTGGCACATAAGACAGATACTGGGGTAAGATTGGGTGGGTGGGGGAGGGAGGAAGGGACTCTGATCTCTGGGACTCTGATCTCTGGGAAGGGCATTGTGTTTCTGTATTACCTTTTTACTCTAGATATCTGTAAATATCTGTAATGTGTTATAAATATCTGCTTGTATATATTGCTGAGCTGTAAATATATATCTTCATTCATTAACTTCCAGCCTGCTGAGCCTAGTCTGGGTAATTTCAAAAGTGGGGGGGAGGGAGGGGAGGGGGTGTGGGGGTGTGTGGATAACTCCCAAACTACCACAATCACTCAGCAATAATATAATTTATTCAGAGTTTAGATGCTGTGGGTATGTTAGTTCTGAATTCTCTATAGTAATTAAAAAAAAAGACCCAGTTGTGTCAGTACCATGTTTGTTGATTGCTTTAAAATGAACTTGTATTTGAATTTCTGGTCGTCCAGAATCCCTGTTAAAAGGACAGAATAGAAAAGTTAAGGTGGTCTGGGGAGACCAAAGCTCTTAATCTAACAGCTGCATGCACACTAGTTTGCACTGGAAGCAGCAGACTGAGAAGAAAGGAGACAGGACTGTCTCTAGTCCATGAAAGCCCTAGGAGTTGTGTATGTTCCTTCCTAAGCATTCTTCCTCTGAGTTTTTACTGAAGAAAAGGCAGATGGAAAGGGGCTCTGCTTGTCTCACTTTCTTAATGTTGTCCCTGCTTTCTCAAACATGAGTGAATCCCCATGGTGTGGTTTTCTGCTAAAGGGGGCCCCTCCACTGCTACATGCCCTCTGAGCTGTGCTCTATCAGGCTCTGTACCAGAGAGGGTTTTCAGGAATCATGACTTGGTATAAGTCCACCAAGATCAGACCTCAATTCCTGCTAGAAGTGGTTGGCGATGAGGGGCTAACTGTGAGAAATGCTTGATTTTGAAACACAACAGGCTTTGGAGGGAAAGAAACATCATCAGATGAGTGTTAGGGCCCACCTTGAATCTTGTTTAGGTATGTTTTGAATGTTTGAAGTTGGGATAAAATTAGAGAGTGAGGAAGAAGAGGGGATTGTTATGTGAATAACAACAGGATTGTTGCAATTTATGAATAACAGCCTGTGTTAATTACCAAGTCAAATGGAGGTAGTGTTATCTCTGTTCAGCTCCAGAGCATCCTGTCTCCAAGCTTTCTTCCTGCCTGGCCTTATACCAGCCTTTAGAAAACTGCCCTCACAGATCAATGACACCTCTCACAGCCTAGCAAGGCAGCCTGCAGAGTGCCTCTGTGCCACTACTAACAGCAGCTGTTGCTGCTAGGAAGGACACCTAAATATAATACATTACTTACCAAACAGATTTTCTGTAGGTGCTATGGTTTCCCAGGTGGATGCTAGGTTATTCATTCGATGGAAGCATGACTGAAGAAAACAAGTCTAGGAGGTCAGGCTTTTAAGCATATAGCTTAAATGCCTGGTCTAAGAAAAATGAGTGAAAAAAGATTAAATATTGTTGAATTTGGAGGTCATAGAAGTGACAATCCTACAAGTATACATGCTTATTAGGCATTATAGAGCCAGCACATAAACTAGGTCTGACTAATTAAATAAAAGGAAGACGAAGGGGTGAAAGAAAACACCATCTGCTAACTCTCGATCAGTCACTTATAAACAAACTGGAATATAATGAAGGCCATTGCATTCTGATCATGAATAGATCCTTCTGCTTGGCTTGTGTTATTTTTCCTCAAAAATAGTGCATATGTTTTGTAACAGTTTGGTAAACACATGAAATAAGGAGGAAAAAGAAAGGTAAAATTCTCTGCTGAGCTATGTGAAATGCAGCGCTTTAGATGCTTTATAATATTCTAATATAGTTATTTATTTTACTGGCACTCTTAATAACATTCACAGTATTGATAATTCGATTTGCAGGTTAAGAGCTTGATTATGCAGTCAGCAGTTCCAGATTGACATAAGATCATTGTATTTGTCAGAGTGAATCCAAATCAACACAAATTCATGACCTTACATTCTCACTTACTTATAGCCATCTACTGATAAACCGATTCTGTTAAGTGACTGCTAAATGCAGGGTGTTCATGGAATCTCCTCTAGGATTAAAATAGCAATTGTTTGCAAGTCTGTGCATTTTCCAACATGAATGGCACTTCCTAGGCTATTAATAAAGAAAAGCGACACAAAGGCGCATACTCACCTGTTGTGTCAACTACCAGCAGTCAATAACACGCTAACACAAGGCCAATGTTCTTTTATTAATACTTATAGAATGCAAGAAATTAATTATTTGGTTAGGTGCCAACAATTCAATTAAGTAAAATTAATTGCAGCTCTGTCATGGGCATTCAAAATCTTACTTGTCAAACACCTAAGCAGACAAATTACTTTATATAAGAAGGATCATGTCACAATACATGGGAAAATTTATGTAAGATACTATTGAATCTAAATGTTTTTCTGGAAGAGATTATATTGAGAGCCGTCTTTTAAGGACATTTTCAAAGACATCTGTGGTAAGGATCAGCCTGGTGATGATGGTCCAGCTTAATTATGAAATCAAGGGAGAAAATGGAAATTTGCAGAGATTGCAAGGTTTGTTGCTTTTAATAATATTTGCTATTCAATGTTCCTGAAAATGTCATTTGACAAACCAACCAACCAAACAAACAAGCAAACAAAGATAATTTAGAATGAAAATACTGTATGTCCTTTTCACTTTTGGAAGTTAATTTTCCTTTTCACTTAAACCACTATTGTGAGTGTTCTGATATGATATCAATAGCAGTGGATCAGTGTCAAATTCCTTATTGTTTCTTTGGCTTTGAAGTTACCAGCAATCAAATCCTTGTGGTTCTGAAGTCTATGGCAGGGGAGGCAAACTGCTTCTGTTGTGTAAGTTGAAGCTACTCCTGCTAAAGCAATGGAGCTGTGTGTTATGCAGCTGACAAACTGCAGCTAAAACACTTCTGAGGGAAATGCCCAGCGTGTCCTTCAAATACATAAATTTTCCTGCCAAGAAGCACAGAGGAAAGGCAATGTGTTCCTTAAAAGTGGAAATGAGCAAAATAAACCTAGGACAGCCATTGTGTTTGAAAATCATATCCTTGATGACATTAATTTTCTTTTCCTTGGTTACAGCAACGAAGAAACATGTGTTGTGGGTGACAGAAGGAAACAGTGCATTTACTATAGCATTAATTAGGATTTCAACATATTTGAAACACTTGACGAGCACTATGCGGAGAGGCTGAGGGAGCTGGGATTGTTTAACCTGGAGAAGAGGAGGATCAGAGGTGATCTCATTGCTGTCTGCAACTACCTAAAGGGAGGTTGCAGCCGTGGGGGGGGGCGTGTTGGTGTCTTCTCCCATGCAACCGGCAACAGAACAAGGGGACACAGTCTCAAGTTGTGCCAGGGTAAGTATAGGCTGGATATTAGGAGGAAGTTCTTCACAGAGAGAGTGATTTGGCATTGCAATGGGCTACCCAGGGAGGTGATGGAGTCACCATCCCTGGATGTGTTCAAGAAAAGGCTGGATGAAGCACTTAGTGTCATTGGATAGGGTTGGGTGATAGGTTGGACTGGATGATCTTGGAGGTCTCTTCCAACCTGGATTATTCTATTCTATTCTATTCTATTCTATTCTATTCTATTCTATTCTATTCTATTCTATTCTATTCTATGAAAAAAAATTATATGGTAACTGCTATATTTTGCTGCTTGCAAGCAGTCTTATTTCTGGCCTAATTTCAGTTAATTACTTTTAACTGTGAAAAGCAAACTTAGGAGATGCAGACACAGTTATGTTTGAGATGTGTTATTAACGTTCTCTACAGAGTCAGTATGTTTGCATCTTTGTCAGCTTTTAGCATGCTTTTAAATTTATGCTCCCAGAGATTACAAAGTCATTTCAGTGCATTTCAAATTAATTTTAAGGATGTTCAGACCAGAGGATTAAATCACAGTGCTTGGGTTGATGGTATTTGAGGCCAGCTAACCAGGATAGCTCAGGCTATGAATCAGAAGCATACATGCCTTTCTGAGATCTGGGAACTATGAAACAGAGAAAAGAAAAAATTCATGCAGCCTGCTTAAAGGAATGGTTTTCTCTAGCACCTAGTCTTTGTTCCTGAGGCAGAGAATTGTTCCCTCTATATTCATAGTAATGCAGCTATCACCAGATGATTTTTTTCTACTGTGGGGCTCTCTAAGGACAGTTTTCATGGCACCTTGCAACTGCCATAGGAATGAAAACCACTATGGGGATGTTTAAAATTGAGTCTTGTGGAACTGCTTTCTAATCTCCATACTACAACAGGAGAATCTCAGCATTACATGACAATAAATATGCAGGGGCTGAGTTTTTCCCATTTTCACCCCTTGTATATAACTTGCATCTCATGGTCATCGGAGACAAATGGTTGCTTTGGGAGAAACTTACATAGCTAAATTCTTGACTATCTAATGAGTTAATATAGAAAAAAATAGGTTTCCTCTAATTTTATTGTCCTAATGGAGTCGTTTTGTCTTACTTAAATGCTGTGGTGAATTATCATTGCAAAATAACCTCTCTTATTGCCTATTTGCCATCCAGAAACTTGGAGAAGTTAGTTGCTGTCTGATGTCAGAGTCAATTACTTTTTGAAAGACAGTTTTAGCAGCTGGCACCCAGCTAACCGACCGTAGCTGCCCACTCTCTAGAGATAGTTTCCCTAGATCACCTCTGTTGTGGAAAACAGTTTTAGATAAACCTTTGTTGACTTGGAGGATGGCTTCAGTGGAAGCTTATGGCAGTATGCATCCTATTTATATAGGATAAAAGAAAATTTGGACAAATTGTCCAACAGTAGTAGTCCAACAAACTATGATCCTGCATGGCTATTCGGGATGCATGCACAATTTCAAACCATCCTCACCTTCCTAAACATGGTAATTGTGCATTCTGTGCCAATGTTATACAGAGCCAACGTAGTCCAAGACCAAATTTTGAGCCCTTTTTCAGATATTTAAAAATGTTTACATGGGAATACTTAAAAGATAAAACTCAAACATTTTTTTTAAACTTGACTAAGTAAACGGGATGTTAGGAGAAAGTTCTTCACAGTGAGGGTGGCAACACACTGGAACAGGTTGCCCGGGGAGGTTGTTGCTGCTCTCTCCCTGGAGGTGTTCAAGGCCAGGCTGGATGTGGTCTTGAGTGTCCTGATCTAGTGGGAGATGTCCCTGCCTATGGTGGGGGGTTGGAACAGGATGATCTTTGAGGTCTCTTCCAACCTAAACCATTCTATGATTCTAAACTACTTCATTTTTTTCCCTACTTAGTTTGAAATCACTTATTCTGAGAGTGTTCACACATTGGGATTTACGTAAGTAAATTACTTCAATTTTTTTTGTTGAAATAAGTTCTGAGTTATAACTGATTTATGCAAGGCTGTCCTTTGGCTCACTTTGTTCTTTATCTGAAAGCCTTGGGGCAAATGAAAACAATTGAAATAAGTAAGTAAAAAAGAATGCTTCTTACTGTTAGAAATAAGTACAGTAAAATATCTTACCTATAGATAAAGTATACATATATAGTATTATAGATACAAGTTTATCACCATTATATTAATGGTTTTCATAGTCATTGCCATATTCTATGCCATACAAGGTTTTTCAAATAGAATTTTCTATTTTGAGTATCTGTTTAAAAGTAATGCACTTAAATATCAGAAAAGAATATTTCTAGAAAGCATGCACTGTTACTTAATTATTCATTGTTTCTCTAACACATGATCATTTTACAACTCAACTTCATCTCCAGTAAGCTTACAGGGAAATGGGAGAATGCACTGAAAATAGGAACACTATTCAGTGTTTCATGAGAGACTGCATTTGAACTGTGTGACCTGCTGTGACCTCTAAACTCAAGGAAATGGGAGCTCTTAAAAGGATATGTAGCCAAAGCCTGAGCTCTATTTTAATAAAGAGTTCATGAAGTCAGGAAACTTGCCAAAATACATTATGATTTAATTAATATTTTGTATGGTATGGATGTATAATGAAAAAAGAATGATAATAAAGCATTCGGTTTAAAAAACACAAGTTAGCTTAACAGAGTTTGCCTTGCTTTACTCATAGTTTGCACATACCATTACATATTTTAAGAGACATCAAAGTATATTCAAGTAGCTCATGCCTTAAGAAACTGGGAAACTGATTTTAAGACTGCTTATTCATATCATTCATAGTTTTAATAGGCCCTAACATACTGTGGAGTTCCTCTTTAATGAAACTCCCACACAGTCACACAGGAAAACATTTCGGTCATGCATAGCAAAAAAGTCAGTCCTCGCTGGTGGCATACAGAATTACCCTTCTCCTCAGTAGAACTGTATCTTAGGCAATAGTCCTGAGGGAATTTAGTGATATCATTGCAACAATAGCCAAATTATAGAATTGTTTCATATGTCAATGTGTTTTTGTGATCTTCCAGAAAATCATTAAATCCAGCGTGAAATACTTACACAAGAAGATGTGATCTCACTGCTGATGTTCTCCACCTCTCTGTGTTTTATGAACAAAAGTTGAAAAGATACACCTTGTGCAATAACTAACATTTACTACCATCATGTTTATGGGAAATTGACATTAAATGGCAAAAGTCACTGGGGGGGGAGGGGGCAAATTTTAGAAGATAAATACCTGTACATTTGTTTGAATCAGATATTAAGGGTCCAGCTCTTTGATAGATTATTATTCAAATTAGAAGTGCCACTGTATGTGACAATAATGCATAAAAATGGACTGGTTCTTTTGTTTCTATGTGGACCAAGAGAATATTACCTGTAAAACATAGAGTGACCTGAGGTCCACGAGCAGGTTTGCTATTCACACCCAAGCCAATAACTACAGGGTCTGAGCTGAGATTTTTCAATTTCTCTTAGGTTTAGTGAATCAGGTTCCTGGATTGGAACAGTATGATAATCACCATCTCCCTTTTCAAAAGAACAAATTGACTATACCAAGTGAGTTTGGGCATGCACTGCGTTTCAGTGGATTTCTGCAGTTTATGTAAGCTCAAGAGTTCAAACTGAAAATTCTAAGGTCCTTCTCAGAGTTCACATGGCTAAGATTTATTTGTAATAGAGTAACTTCAAGGCATTATTTGTAATAGAGTAACTTCAAGGCATATTTTTGTCTTTCACTTTCTCATGTAGAAGTTTGCAGAAATTAGAGAGAAGCCTTTTCCCTGCATCATCCACTTGACACTACTTGGTCTTCACTTCAGCTGTTTCCCTTCTATGTAGTCAAATGTTTCCTCTTTTTTAAAACTATTTTTTCCACAGCAACGAAGGCATGAAAGATGCCTAAAAACAAAGCAAGACCTGATTGCCTCAGAATGTTTGTAAATTAGTAACAGTATTGCAAAATCTTAAAGAAAAACACTTTCCTGAGCCGCTAATCTACCTTCTTATAAGTGCAAACAGAAAGCATTGACTTTGCAAAGTTTATTGAGCATTCTGATAGCTGCAAAGTTAGGGATGTGTAGACATGTTTAAAAGTGGCTTTCCAGAGTGAAAACAAAGAAATATGTTCAATGAAGATATAGAAAAAAATACTTCAACAAATATTCTACTAAAACTTCATGTCTGACTGGGGATTTCAAAATGTCAAATTTCACATATGAATTACAAAGTCATGCCATGTATGCATCACTTCATGAGCAGTGAGAAGGATATGACACATTTATGGTCAGAGTATCTGCTTCTCCTAGAGTGACTGCAGATGCAACTTTCATATGCATCTGTGTATGTTCTGTGTACACTCTCTGTACTTCTGCTTCATTTTATGCTCTCTTCTTTGGTCTGGGACAAAACTGTTCTTATCACTGATTTTTTTCTTGAATAAAAGATTACTTGTTTATATTTATTGGTGTGTTGTATCACTGAAATAAAATTTAATCTACATTTTGTCATAAGTTTTAGGTGCAAACTTCTTGACAAATGCAATGTTAATGGCAAGCACATTGACTGGCTACTGTTTTTAAAATGTTCTTGCTGTGCACGACATTTCAGTAAAGCCATCTTTATAGCAGTTTTTTTGTGATAAAAATAATCACTTATATAGAAAAATATGCATTATATAATTTCAGTTGTAAGCAATGACAAAGTACAGAGAAGTGAATCAGCATTTGGCCTGGGCAAAAATCACAGTGACTATTTCTTTCAAATAAGCTTATAAACAACCATTAAAGTCAGTTGGTAGCTGTATGAACAGCTTAAATTTATCCATAACAGAAATGCATAATGTACCCTGAAGAAGGAAAAGAATATGGTATGTTTATCATGAAGACATGAGCATAATTGCATTCATATAAATGAAACCTTTTTTCTATCAGTAGAAGCAGAAACAGACTAGATATTTTAATTCTGTGTAGCCAAAATACATAAGCAAGAAATGTTAAAATTAGTTTAGAGGGTTAATCCACTTAAAAAAAAAAAAAAAAGAAGAAGCAGCAATCAAGACCCTGCTTAAAATAGATCCCTGTAAGAATAAAAAGTCAACTAAATATCCTTTTTTCCATTGACCCTCCCCAGCAGGACATCTATCAATACCCTTGTTAAATATAACTTACTATATGGGCACTTTGGGAACTTGCCCAGGAGGTATCTATTATTTTTGTAATGACTATAAAAACACTCGTGAATGTTTCTGAAAATATCCTACTTCAAGTCAGTAATGAAATTATTATTTTGTGACTTTTATTTAGTATTATCTGAATGCTGTGAGCTCCGTTCTGAATACAGCTAAGAATGAAAGAGCTGAATAAAGGAATATTATTTGATTGAACTGCTATTTATTTAATATTTTAATCTGGGGTTTTTTTGGTTGTTTTTTTTTTGTGAGAAACCTCATCTGTGGCATGTAGCTGACTCTAGCCTTAAAATAGAGAATCGCCAATAATCAGTAATATGGATATAGAACAGAAACAAATATGTAAGGTAAAAACACATGCCAATAAGAAAGCAGTGAGAAGAAAACATTGCAATAAATATAATTACATAGAATCATAGAATGGTTTAGATTGGAAGAGAACTCAAAGATATCCAGTTCCAACCCCCCACCATAGGCAGGGACACCTCCCACTAGATCAGGTTGCTCAGGGTCCCATCCAGCCTGGCCTTGAACACCTCCAGGGAGGGAGCAGCCGCAACCGCCTTGGGCAACCCATTACAGTGTCTCACCACCCTCACTGTAAAGAACTTCCTCCTAATATCCCATTTAAATCTCCCCTCTCCCAGTTTAAACCCATTCCCCCTTGTCCTGTCATTACAAGACCTTGTGAACAGCCCCTCCCCAGCCCTCCTGTAGGTCCCCTTCAGATACGGGAAGGCTACTATAAGGTCTCCTGGAAGCCTTCTCTTCTCCAGGCTGAAAAGTCCCAACTCTCTCAGCCTGTCCTCATAGCAGAGGTGCTCCAGCCCTCTGATCATCTTTGTGGCTCTCCTCTGGACTCTCTCCAACAGTTTCACACCTTTCTCATGCTTGGGGCTTCAGAACTTCACACAGTACTCCAGGTCAGGTCTGAGGAGAACAGAGTAAAGAGGGAGAATCCCCTCCCTTGTCCTGCTTGCCACACTGCTCTTGTTGCAGCCCAGGACACATTTGTCTGTCTGGGCTGCTTGTGCACACTGTCGGCTCATGTTGAGCTTTTCATCTACCCAGACCCCCAGGTCCTTTTCCTCAGGGCTGCTCTCAGCCATTTGCCACCCAGCCTGGATTTGTGCTTGGGATTGCAGCGACCCAGGTGCAGGACCTCACACTTGGCCTTGTTGAATTTCATGAGGTTGGCCTGGGCCCACCTCTCCAGCCTGTCCAAGTCCCTCAGGATGCCATCCCTGTCCTCTAACAAGTTGACTGTGCCACACAGCTTGGTGTCATCTGCAAACTTGCTGAGGGTGCACTCGATTCCTCTGTCCATGTCACTGACAAAGATGTTAAACAGCACTGGTCCCAGCACTGACCCCGAGGGACGCCACTTGTCACTGGTCTTCAGGTGGACATTGTGCCCTTGATCACCACTCTTCCATTTAATGTCTGCTTCTTCATGAACTTCTTTAACTTTGGCTGACAGGGAAGGCTGGACAGGGCAAAGTCTTTTGGAGCAGTGTGGCATTTTAATACAATTGTTGTATTAAATGCATTAAAATTATAACTATAATTAACAGTCCAATTTGAAGGGCTACAGAGACTTCTGATTTTTTTCCCCAATTATTATGGCAATGCTTATTTGCTATTAACATTTTTCTTTCAGGTGTATATTTATGGTTAATAAATATGCAAACTCAAGGCTGTTCCTCTCTGCATTTTCATTTGTCCTGTTTTACAGTACTTATCTACATTACATGGGATAAAGCCAGCCAGGCACTGGGGAAAAAGAGATTTGATGAGTTCATTCTACAGGATTCAATCAGAAAATGGAAAATGGAATCTTGTCTCCTCTTCTTCATTTAATCCCTGTAAAATTCAGTTTCATACTCAGCAGAGTATGTCATTTGCGTTTTCTATAGGACTTTGTGGGAGTATGTATCCATCATCCAAATACACACACAACCTGAATAAACACGAGTTGAATTCACCAGAAGCTTTGCCAGCAATACAGTAAAATATAGTGACACTTCTTCACATACTGTTGCCGTGTCCTGTGAATTTTTGCCTTATAATTTACCTTCTGGGGAAAGTAATATGTGATAAACTTGTTGCAGGTGGTAATAAATTAGCAAATGCAAAACTGATTCAGAGCGACCATGTCCGCCCATCACCAGCACAGATGTTCTGTAAAAGATTTAGAGACTGTTTTGCAAGCCTTCAGCCTCTGAGGTGAATTAGTTGCTTGCTTCCACAGAAAAATGGAGATTTCATTTTGCATGCACTCTTCTGATTTTTTGGGGTTTTCCTTCCTTCACACTCCTCCACCACAAAATCTCTCCAACACAGAGAGGGTCTATGTGCATAGAGTCAGAAATAGATTTTAGTCTGCAGTGTAATGTTGTGTCTCATTCACAATTTTCCCTCAAAGCATCTTGTAGTATCCTTACTGGAACTTATCATAATTTCACAGAATGTTCACTGAATCACAGAATCACAGATTGGAAGGGACCTTGAAAGATCATCTAGTCCAACCCCCATGCCAGAGCAGGATCACCTATATCAGATCACACAGGAATGTATCCAGGTGGGTTTTGAATATCTCCAGAGAACTCTATAACTCTCAGTAAATCATGAGAAAATACTTATTAATTTTTCTAATAATTATTATTAGAGAAAAAAAAAGTTTTGTTTGAAGGGCTGCTTCTTCTATCAGGCTATGCTTATCCTATCATAATTAGGATTTTGGGCACAGGTAACGATCACCTGTCTATTATCATACTTTATTCCCAATCGTTAACTCTGCTTAATAACGACCTCTGTTGGTGTGGATTTTTGGTTATGGTAGTTATTTTAGAGATGATGCCACATAGCCTTGTCAATCTTCCTGGTATTTACTACAAAACTATTTTCCTTGGCACCAGCCAACTCAGAAATCTCATTTAGCATCCAAACAGATTGAGAAAGGTCCGTCTGTGCTCTCATATGACAGCTGAAAAAGGTTATATATAATGTATTTAGATAGGTTCATCAAAGCTGTCCCTCTTTAAATTCAAATAATTAATCTTTTCCAGATTGGCAGTAATTCAATATTGAGTACATAGAAGATGAAGCTTTGATATTCATGTGGCTCCACAGCACTTCAGGGTAATATATTACTAGGGTAAGGAGCACTGAAGACAAATATTTCAGTCCTTGCAGTGTCATTTCCCTCAGTTGTCATATCTTTAAACTAAAAATATAATGGTGATAGATAATGCTCCTAACTTGATGGCAAACTTGCCTCACAATGCCAATGGCATTTCTGTCAATGACAGACACCAATCTTGCTGATCAAATTAATACAGGTTATATTTAAAACCTAATACACAAGTGTGGGTAACCTGGCAGTGACAACAGCAACCAAGAATTTGGAGGCCACACGAGTAGCTTTTTTGTATCTGTTCTCAGAGGACACTGCAGTAAGCAAAGGAAGCTCATAGGGAGGCCAATACTATTTTACTGTGTGATATAAATTAATGCCTAGGTCTGTGAAGCTACAGAGATGTTTTAAGTGCCTTCTACCTCTATTTCATCATTTAGACCTTCGCTGAGACAGACGTGAGTTTTCAAGCGGTTTTGTGGCTGTATATGAACTACCCTAAGCACATCACGAATATATTACCAATATATTAGTTAGACATGCTTTAAAAATGTCTCAATTTTAAGACATCTCAGTGATTGCTATGATCTAGCTATGTATCTCTAATGACAGAAGAATCGAAAACAACCAATACAAAACAAACTGAAAGTAATTACATTGCTTCCTGGACTGATAAAGTAAAATGATCACTGATCAGAATAGATTTATGAAGAAGTCAACCAAATCTGTAAATATAAACTGCACCCCAGTGCTTGACTGGTAATTGTTAATACTCCACAGTCTAAGAACTACACCTCTAGAATATCTTATAAATTTTACCATGAAATTTGGGTCACAACCCAAAAAGTATACTCACATAAACCTTTTCTAGATCTGTGTCTACATGTTCTCTGCTTTTCAGAGCACTAGTACAACTCTATATAGATGCAATTTGTCATACCTGTAGGTGTCAACCAGCCTCTTCATTTGTTTATTTTGCCTTTTGCAGTTCAATTATTTCCTTACACAACAAAGCTAGTTAACCCGTGCCAAGGTAGGAGGAAGACAACTTTGGTTCATAGTTGAGCCAATTCACCAACTGGCACAGAAAGGATTTTGTTTATATCCCATTTTAGTGGCATGACATGGTGTGATAATCCATGAAGTCTAGTGTTTATTGAGCTATGTCCTGACAAATGTAACCTCCGCTTGATAGGCATCATGAGTAATGAATGCACCCAACTCATAACACTCTACTGTGTGCACTTCTGGATGTTTCAGTGATGAAGAGAGCCTGATTTCTCATTTTGTATCACCCTTAGGACTGCCTGGGACTCACTCATTTGTTTGTGTGAACACACAGACTGTCTAACCTGGATTTTAACATGGTGAGTGACAGAGAATATAGCAGCCCTTGGAGAGCTGCTGTTGCTGATAACAACATAGTTTTGTTGGTTTTTTCAGTCCAAGCTGTTCTTGCTTTAAAGTCAGCTATCTGAATCTGTTACCTCCTGCTTGATACTTGCCTATAGCATGCTGACAGCATCTACAGATGTCAAATGGTACTTGCAAGTAAAAAAATATTGTTTCCTTTGCTTAACACTTTCATGCTCTGCTGTATCTGAAGAACAGTCATATACTCATTCATTTTTATCTGAACAACCAGGTCTAAGGCACTACTATCTTCTTCCTATGCTGGAATCATCTGTAAAGTCAAAGACAGCTCAATTCTAAGCAAACCTCTAATTTCACAATCATTATGATAGTGTTTACTCCTGGTGCATCCTCCCAGTTGAAAGTTATGGGGAGCAGCTTTCAGTACAGGGACATTTCTGAAGTACAGCTGACAGCAATAAGCATATATGAAGTAGCTGGCTGTGTTTTGCAATTTCTGCTGAGTTGTGAAGGCAGTGGGAGCTGAGACCCTCTGCCTCAAATAGAACAGATTACCTTTTCATGTATTGTAGGAATGGGAAACAAATTACTGTCATGCTCTGAGCACCAACATGTCTTGCCCTATGTGATATAGCATACTGATGCTGAAGTTGCACATAATTTAAAGCAGCAGACAGCTACAAATTCACAGCTGAAAAGACCTGCAAAGAATCATATTATTGTGCACAGAGGAAACTGTATATCTGACATGAATGTGATCTGACACAACTAACAAAACCTGACAGTATGTATCAAGTTAATCATGCAGAGAACAAATATGGGAAGTTTTCAGAAGAGAGAGTTTTGTCATTTATTTATTTTCCAAAATACTATATAATTTTTTTTTTTTTTTTGCCTTTTACCTAGTTCACTGCATGTGATGAAAAATCTTCTTTGATTTCATGGGTTGTTGGATCAGGCCCAGCAATTGCAGTAGTGTAGAAGTTTAGTCTGAAGGGCACAGTCAAATCTATGCAGAGGCTGAGGGTTATGGCAGCTGGAGAGATTCAGAACAGATCTGAGATTCATAGGGAGAATTAATAACGTGAAGATTGCAAAGGCCCTTCTCCCACTGTGCACACCTTTATTTAGCAACATCAATCACTCACTTCCACATCAGCCAAAGTTGTCCAAGATTAGAAAAATAGTAATAATAAATAATTAGCATTTATATCACATCTTTTGTCTTCAAAGCATCTTACAAACATTCACTAATTAATCCTCACAACAGTCTTTTGAGTTACAGATTTTCATACTAGTATTACAGCATTCATTAGGGATTCAAAAAATCTACAAAATAAAAAAGAAAAATTTCAAGAAAAAAACAGCTGCAAACTACCCCCATCCCTAACTTTATGAGTGCTTACTGTAAACCACTACATGAGAAAATGTCGTGTGCTGTGGGAACATTCCTGTCCCATTCTCAAAAAAGTACATATATATGGGTTATAACCTCATGAATGAAACACAAGGTAAAATGAACCCTATTATTTTCAATCTTTGTCATTGTAGAAAAAAAAAAATTAAACACATATATTTTGAAACAATTATATGATAATTTAATGTTTTACCAGTTGCTGTAAGCATCAATTACACTTTCTTATTCCTGAAATATCAAGAGAATCTTTGAAAACATCTATTAACTGTTTGTCAGATAAGTGCTGGGAGCATAAATGCAGTGGTCCTAAGAGACTCTAAAGCAGATATGTTTCTCAAATCAGCTAAAAGGACACATGAAATATTGCTTATAATGTCTTTTATATCCAGCTTTACATTCATTCTGTGCAAGAAGAAGCTGATAATGGGGAAAGGAGGAAATGTTAATGAATTTTATCTCTGCCTTATAGTGCTGGTTACTTAGAAACATATAGTATCCTCAGATCTTTCTGGTTTGCATGCAGCGTAGCGGAGTTACTATCTATGGCAGAGGGTTGGAACTAGATGATCTTTGAGGTCCCTTCCTCCCTAAACCATCCTATGATTCTATGATTCTAAAGGGTAAAGGATTACAGAGAACTACAACTGCTCATGAGTCCCTGCTGCCTATTGTATGTATATATTGGGATAGATCCCTCGACATAGATGTGTCTCAGCTGATTCATGCCCAGTAAAAATTCAGTGTGCCTTCATGGTTTATAGACCCTCTTTGTTTTGTTCTCCCTAATAGGCAGCTCTGCACTTTTCCAAATGAAAAAGAACAGGCTGAGAAAGTATTCAGTGGAGCTCCAGTTTTGCTCCATAGTTTATAAATATGTAAAAGGTGAGTGCCAACAGGATGGAGTCAGGTTTTTCTTGGTAATGCCCAAGGACAGAACGAGGGGCAAGGGTGAAAGCTGAGACATAGGAAGTTCCATAGAAACATGAGGAAAATATTTTTCACTGTGAGGGTGACAGAACACTGGAACAGGCTTCCCAGGGAGGTTGTGGAGTCTGCCCCTCTGGAGATACTCTAGACTCACCTGGATGCCTTCCTGTGTGATCTGATGTGTGATTCTGCTCTGGCAGGGAAGTTGGACTAGGTTATCTTCTGAGGTCCCTTCTAGCCCCTAACATTCTGTGATTCTTTCACAGAATTCCCTTTACCCAATGGCAGAAGACAAAAGTTAAACAAGGATTTTTGTGTACTTATTTAGGATTCACACAAAGCAAATTACTGATATTTTAAGATGAAAATAGTTTCATTTAGTAGGTAAAAAAACTTTTCTTTCACTGAATTATCTCATACTTAAAAACAGTTGTGATGATTCAGCAGTTCTCCACCCCCCGCCCCACACACTTCTGGCTAGACTCAGCCAGATGGAAGTTAATAAATGAAGCTTTATATTTACAGCTTTGCACAATATACAAGCAGATATTTACAATATATTACAGACATTTACAGATAGATATAGTAAAACAGGTGATACAGAAACACCACACTCCTCCCAGAGATCAAAATCCCCAAGAGGGGTTCCCAACCACCCTACCACCTTCTCCCTACTACCCAATCTTATCCCAGTATCTGTCTTATGTGCCAGGTAAGTGAGGAAGATTGGCCAGGAGAGGTTAAGATGTAGGAAACTGGTTAGTTGAGTTACACAGATCCAGCTAGAAACCAAGGGAGAGAGATCAGCAGCCAGAGCAACTCAAAGCTGCTATATTTTGGTTCTTATACATCTTGGCCAAACTATGAGTGGAGTAGAGACAATTCTGTTTTCCTTTCTCAGCCTATAATCTAATTTCTAATAAAAACCTTCCAATTAGCCTCAAACCAGTACAACAGTGAAGTAGTGTATTGACTTTTTATTCTAAGAGGCTGTTTATGCACTATTCAAGCTAATACTTTTCATGTTACAAATTACTATAAAACAAGCTTACAAAAAATGAAAAGTGATTCACTGAAAGCTCCATCAGTTCACATTGCGTTGAAGACAAACTTTGTCTGGGGCAAAGTTGGTAGAAGAGCTAGTTTCTGAGCTATGCCCCTTTTGTTTTCTAGCTTTTCCTAGAAATCAAAAGACTTCATAAATCTGCTGCATTCTGCAAGTGACCCCTCCTCCCTCTTCAGGTTCAAACCTCAAAACCTCTGCTTCCCTGCCTTCTGGCCTCACCCCTGGATGTTCCTTGATGGTTGTCTTTCATATTCTTCTTTCATAAACTTAGGCCATGATTTACAAAAGGAGTCTTACTTCTATACAGATTTGTTATTGGATGTACTTTCATACAGATTACTATATGCATGCTGCCAGTTTTTATCCACTTCTTTCCACTTCAAAAAGTTTGCCCTTTTTCTGGTTCACTCGTGATATTGGGGTGCTTTGGGGTAGGGACTTGACGACAACCAGGTATCACAAATAAGATTTCACCATGATACAATTTAACACAGTGCTTTGTTTTGCACAGGATATATTCTGGATTATATTGTGTTGCACATTGCCAGAAGCTGATTACAGATCACTGGAGTGCAATCTAAATGGCCAATTAAACCCCTCTATCCTATGCTGATCTGATCAGGATGAGAAATTAGGAAGAAAAAGGGACTTAGCTCCCCTAAACCACAGCTTTCTTAGCATCTCAGCTTCTTTTCAACATCACCACAGTCTGTGGTAAAAAGATTACATTTGTCCACCTGGTAATACGTACAGATATGTACATTTTGTATGTATCATGGCACACGTAATACATGCATATGTAGTGTTGTAGCTTTTCCGTGCTGTACAAAGAGTCTTACATGCTCCACTATTCTGAACTATAAAGACTTTTCAAGGGGATACTGAACAGCAGAAAATTGCTAACTAAAATAGGTAGAAAGTGTCAGGAAAATAAGAACTTTCTGGAATATTTGTCCTGGTGTACCCTATGGTATACTATGACTATGTGAAAACACATAGGGTACTTCTCAGAAGGAATAAGACCAGAGATTGAGCCATCCAGAACAGTTTGAAAATCTTGAGTGATCTTCACAGAGAACTATAAAATCCCCCTGGCCACAGATGCTAGTTGTCAGTGTAATTATATTTTAACAGAATGCATGGATTTTTCTAGCCTTCCTCTCAAACAACATTTACTATCATATATGAAAAATACAGCAACAAATTAAAACTGTACATTTTACCACTAGAGAAAACCTAGTGCTAAGTTCTGCGTACTTTAAAAAGATGCAAACTTTGGAACTGTGCAAGCATGTGGGATTTACACCTTTCAAGTGCTGATCAGTTTTCCATTTCTCCTCTGCCAGTCAAAAACACTCAGTTGTGAGCTGTCTCCTTGATTGATTTCCCTAGAAACAAAGAACTAACACTTCAGGTTGTGGGATGTGACTAGGGATAATAATCCACTGTTATCACTTTCCTTGGAGCTTGAGTAGGATAGAGGGGTACTCTAGAGCTATCACTGGATAGAAGAGGCTTCTCTATGTAAAAGGATGATCCTCCAGCTACCAACACGGCTGTGTTGTGAATGTAGACTTCTGCTTACCAAGAAGTTGGGCAAAACCCCATATAATAAGTTCTCTGCCAAAGCTCCTGTTTCGTGTCCATGCTCCTGTGTGTATAGTCTGTATAAGCACAAAGACCTGTCTGTTTATCTCACTTACTGTATTCAGTGGTGTTTTTCAGTAGGTTGGTACCTTCTCATATCAGCTGAATATTCTTTTGCACCAAATCTCTTCTCTTTTTATTTTCTATATAAGCAGAACTCTCAGTCTTCTGTACAACTAACAAGGATCACCAAACAGCAAATCCTCAGTCTTTTTCTCTTCTCGCTTAGGCCATAGAGCAACACGCCTGTCTTTGGAGTTCCAAAGTATCTGGCAGTAGAGCTGAGGACAGCAAAAGCAGAACATCTGCTCTGGAAGTACCTTCAGTCTCCACAGCAGCTCTGCTAAACTGGCTTCTCCTTCACTCATGAAATAGTTTTCTGTTTTTACTCTTGTAAGGATGCGAGATTTAGCAGTTCTGAAAATACTGTCCCATCTACCTTGCTGCAAGGGTCCAAGCAGAGTCCAAGCATGTCTGGGACATGCTGTCCTGCAGCTTGAGGTGTGCTTGAGGAGCAGAGTCAGGCCAGGATTTGTGCAGCACCAGCTTTAGGCTTAGTTTTAAAGACTTGAGATATATTCCCATTCTTTTGCAACTCAAGATCATAAAGCTTACCTCCAAAAGTTATTCCAGAGAGTATATCACTGTGAGTACACCTAGGGTTGTAAATCTTAGATTTGGTGAGCTCCAGGGTTTAGAATCTGAGTCCTTCCCACATCAGAACTATATAAAAAAGTTTGGTTTTGGGGTTTTGTTTTGTTTTTTTAATTCAGAACAATAACATTATTCTAGTTTCACTGGAGAAGAGTTCTATGGATCCTCAAAAACTAGGGAGAAATTAATAATTTTTTTGTGAACTTATCTTGAGTGCAAGTTTCAAAATCTGGAAAGCGTATCTGGTTCAGCAACTAATTAAAAATTCTGCATTTTTTTCCCTATCCTATGTATTTTCTTTCAGAAAAATCTTGTCTCCATTTTTTTCAAATATCTGAATTATTTTTCTTTTTGTGAACTTTTTCAAGTAAAGCAATTTGGACAGTTTGTATTCAGCAGCAGAACTCACTTTGAATGATATGTAGGTAATGGAGCAAAAGACGTTTAAGGTAAAAACATGTGCTGAGCATATGTACCCCCCTGATGCATGCCAAACTTAATTAAAAATCAGACCCTAATTTGTTGTGGGATCTAGACAGCCTACTGGTTTGTCCAGATGTTTATAAATGAGAAAAACATATTCTCAATTTTAAGTCTGCATTTTGTAGACTCTGGGAAGCTATTGTTATACAGTCTCAGTTCCTTAAATACCAACATTCACGTTTTTGAGGTATAGTTTATAAATCTCAAACACAATTAAGGCCTTCTGAGGATTGTTCATTTTATGTTTAAGAGGCTCAATGTAAAATGATGAACAGAAGTCTTAATAAATCCTTCTAAGAATAAAGGTTTTTAGGCTATTCAGTAGGAGCTTGGCAGCCTTTCTTCTGAAACACATCTCAAGCAACAATTTCCTATTGTCCAACATTACTTTCATACATAGCATGATAAATAGAGAAAAAAAATCCTATATCTTCTCATATTTAAATTTTTATACTATATATTGCTGTAGGGTGTCTCTTGCCTGCAATTGTTTCAGTATCTTAGCTTACTGACAGTGTCCTTTATTTCTGTACTGTGACAAAGGCAGCAACTGAACAACAACATATTGATGGATATATTCAGTAAACACAATTCTGGAATTTTATTAATAGCTTTACAAGGGAAAAAAAACAACAACCAAAAAAAACATCCCCCAACAAACAAACAAAACCCCAAAACAATATTTGTTTGCACCATTTGCAGTGACCTACTCAAGAAGAGAAATTAACTGCCAAAAAATTACTATAGGTAATTCTTTAGGTAAAAATTCAAATGAGCCTACTTTTCTTTTCAGAGAACTGCTAAAATTAGCTTCCCCCATGCTATTATTTATTTTTAAGATTGCTAGATTTTGATGAAATTTTATCAAAGCTGCAGTGTCTAACTAGTATTTTTTACTGAACATAGTGGAGAATAGAAAATTCTTCCACTAACAAAATCTGATACAGAGTTTTGCATCTTTTAGGGACTTCCACTGTCAAACAGAAGAGTGAGTATCCCTAAACGAGCTTCAACTAGCATACTAGCAAACTTTTGTACTTACTAACTGTTAAAGACTAGTGTTTTAATTGTAAATTGTAAATAAAGGTTTTCAAGAGAATTCAAGAGTACATCCCTAAAAGAGGGCTGAACTTAAGAGATATATTTATTTCATAGGTTTATGATTTTCCTGTATAATTGGAGGTTCAGAATGTTCTTTCTCTCTTGCTTGCTTTTCCCACTGTATCCCCCTCTGGCCTTGCTTGCTTCTCTGTGCCGATGATTGTTTAAGCTGGTAAGAATGCTCACTGGGAGTGAGTAAGAGATAATATTGTGTTAGCTGGTAACAGTCCCTGGGCCTCATCCAGAGGGATTAGCAGAGGTATTGTCTAGTTGTATGTGTGTCTATATATGTATATGCATGTACATTACCTTTTATATTTAGCCTACTTTTGTAAATAGTAATTTCATTTTGCTTCAAGATTCTGAATAGTGTACTGAGTACTTTTGGGGGGTAAATTGCAAACTCTAAGCGGTGTAAAACCACTGCACTAACACAACACACCTAGCATTTAACAAATTTATTTGATTTGTTGTGCAACACATTTCCAATGTTGAAAAGGTTTTTAATTAGACAATTTTTCCCCCACCCCCCTTTCATTAATATTTGCTTCTTTATATTGCAAACAATAGATCATCATGCAGATGGAGTTCAGTAACAGTACTGAAGTTTAAAAATTAGCAGAGCCTTAACCAATGGCTAAAAATTAGAGTAACGGATCTCATTAGCAGCAAGGAGTTCCTAATTTAAGGCCAAAGTCTTGGAATGGGTTAGATACAGCTGATACTGAGACCTCTGCTTCTTCCATGGTTCAACTCTGGCTCCCTATTTCCCTGGACTTCTATAGTTCTGGATCCAGTCCTTTGACTTTTGTTTTACTTAGCTTATGAGCTCTTTAAAAATGTGGGTTTTGTCATCCTTTTTTTACAGTACTTAGTAGAACTACTTTTTCAGGACATAATTAGTTCTGTATTTCTGGGGCGGGGGGGAGGTGGGGTGGGAATTGCTGGATGGAGCTTTCAGTCTCTTTTTGGCTGTGAGAACCATCACATAAACATTCTGCAACAAGTCACAAATTCTTTAAGATTACAGGAATATCACGCCAGATTTTAGCTTGCTAAGAATACTGTCAGCAAGACACAGCACTGAGTCACACAATGCTGGCAAGAATAAAAATGCTGTTCTCAGAGTATTAATAAACGTGAGAATTTCTCTGAACACATTTTTCTACATATATTGTTATGGAACCTCACATGTAAATGGACTAATACACCAATTGTTTTTCTTCATACATTTTATTAACAAACACACTTTTAATATTTTTCCTGTTATTTTGGCCATTATTTAACTTTTTACAATGGTGGAATTCTATGGTTTATTGTGCTATTTCCTGGTAGACTATAAATCTCACCACCACAAGTGTTTCTTATCTTGTCTTCAGGACCAACTGACAATTGCATCTGCTTATCTGCTACACATGTGGAAGAGCTCAGTAGAGACTGCTCGAAAGAGCAGCGACTGGAAACACTAAAGCTCCTGTAATAAAGCCTTTCCTAACAGTTGTCTGTACAGTAATAAGCAAGCAAGTTTTTTAAAAAAAAATAGGAGGGAAAATTTTCCCAGTGCCACCTGATCCTCTCACCAACATGTAACAACTTGTGCCAAAAGGAGCATCACTGCTTAGATTTCATCTTCTTTTATTCAGTTATTTTTTCTTCCAGTATGTGTGAGACAAGGAAGGGCAAGCTTTGCTTTGCACATTTATAACAGTTGAAAGATTCCTTTGGACATGCAATGCTCATACTGTAACACCTGCATTAACATCAAGACTATTCTTTGTCAACTTCTCCATGTGATGTTAAGAGATGATTAATAACAAATTAAGAATTGTTTCTTAACACAGAATCATAGAATCCTAGAATGGTTTAGGTTGGAACAGACCTCAAATACCATCCTGTTCCAACCCCTTGCCATAGGCAGGGACACCTCCCACTAGATCAGGACGCTCAAGACCTCATCCAGCCTGGCCTTGAACACCTCCAGGGAGGGAGCAACAACAACAATAGGTTCCTGGGGAACCTATTCCAGTGTCTTGTCACCCTCACTGTGAAGAACTTTCTCTTAACATCCCGTTTAAATCTCCCCTCTGCCAGTTTGAACCCATTACTCCTCGTCCTGTCATTACATGTTACCAAATATTAAATATAAATATACAACATGTCACAAAATATTAAATATAAATAAAAAAATTACTCAGGAAAAAATAAGATTATAAATGTAGGTTTAAAACTCATCTGCTCTGGTACATTATTAATTTTTCTTCTATACTACCATGCTGTATTTCTTATTAGATATTATTTGCTTTCAAAGTTCTAGGTGTAAGCAAAAAAAGCTTAATGTGAAGCAGTATTTTTCCTTGCAATGTCTCTAAGGAGTAGTGAAGAGCAACTTAGACAAGGAGTATGTCCTACCCTCTAAAGCTGGGAAGTAGCTTCTATATGTGAGGAGTTCAGGCACTCTAGCAAGGCAACACAGTCGGTCGCCAGTGCTGATGCCTGATATTCTTTGTATTAATATCAAAGTTCTGATTCTAGTGTAACTGCTGACTGCTTGAAGAGGTCTCAATGGCAAGTCACATGTGAAGTGTATAGATCTAGTTCTTTTTAAAATCTGTTTCTCTTTCTTTCTTAAGTAAATACATTTTCCATCATATAAAAAATTACTTGATTCTTTCATGTAAGTATCACGACCTACTTTACAATTGATTATCTTGGAATTTTTCCTGCTCTCTCTTTCTAGTTAAGAATAGGAAAGTACCTCTTGGCAACAAGCACTCAGAAAAAAAAAGCATTAAATAAACAACACTTCCCACACTGGTGACCTAAAAAATAGTGAAGAGACCTGGGTGATACTAAATCATACAAGATAACATCTAGATCAAGTTTTAGGTTTGAACCAGTTGATCAGGCAAAGAACACATGCTAATGTGAAGACATGTCTTACAGTGCAAATATTGAGTGAATGTACTTATACCTGGGTAACAGAATCTGAAGATCTTAAATACTGAAATGTCAACAGAAAGTGTTACATTTTGAGAAAGGATCACAGAAACTAGCTAGTTTCCATCCAGAATCATTGCTCTCAGTGCAGATCATGTTACTTATTAAATAATTTCCATCACTCCCTTGCTGTTGATTCCCCAAAAAGGAAAGAAGTAATCCATTGTTTAAGTATTGTATTCCTGGTATTGATTGAAAGATTTGTACAGAAAGAATAACTTCTTTGACAGAACAAGATTCATCCCTTCTAAAGGTTCAGTATTACGTCAAATGCTGCAATTGCTATCAAATCATTATACCACTTGTCCATCTTGCCAAATTAACCAGTAAATAACAAATCTGTAGCCACCAGAACTGTAACTTTTGAAAATTATATCATGTTTATCTCAGCGCAATGTTGACATCTCAGCACTGTAACAATTTTGACTCATGTTCAGCTAATTACAAAAATTCTAATTTTTACTCTTGTATATTTGTCATCATAAATATATAGCATAGATTTATAATTTATGGAAATAAGTGAAAAGCAATATACCTAGGTAGAAACAATTCAGAAGCTTCTAACTGTGGTTAATATTTTCAGTTGCCTACTATAAAATCTGCCAGCACATATTTTCCTGAGTGG
Source organism: Psilopogon haemacephalus (assembly GCA_013396835.1). Taxonomy (NCBI): domain Eukaryota; kingdom Metazoa; phylum Chordata; class Aves; order Piciformes; family Megalaimidae; genus Psilopogon; species Psilopogon haemacephalus. The sequence continues at coordinate 176,154 of VWZI01004852.1, forward strand.
GTAACCACAGGAAGTAAAGCTCTGTTATATCTTTTGAGGGGGCAACAGAGCAAAGCACAAGGATGGGAATACACAGCCAACAGGAGAAAGTCACATTTATGCCTTCTACCATTACTGTAGTGAGAAAAGAGCTTGGAGAAAATCTTTGTCTGAAGCAGCAGAAGGGCAGATAATTCCCCTAGGGACAGTAAAAATGAACAACAGAGCAGAATATAAACCCAGAAGTACTGAAGAGAAGAAATCTAGCAAGCACACATTTAACCCTTTTAAAATCTATCCCTTGAGACTGAGATTTTGGATCATGACACATCAGAGTTCTGAACTCTATCTCCCAAATTAAATTACTATCCTTTCAAGATCTAAATAGGTTAAATTTTTGCATTTCTGTGTTATTTTAAAGTGTCAGAAATTTAACATAACTTTCATATCTAGCTCATATATATATAAAATCTTCAATACAAGTCCTTATCTAGCAGTCTCTGTAAAGCAATGCTAATGAAGCTATGAGTTATATTTAGCATTGCAGGCCAATTTCCTCATGGCTTTTAGGGCCACGGAGAACCACCTGTGTGACTGTGGCAGCAAGCCAGAACACAACTGTATGATTTACGCCCACTAGTTTCCTATAAGCTGTGGGAGTGTAACCTTAACCACCATCTTCTTGCACAAAAGATCCTGAGAACCACTTTTTTTTTTCTTCCCCATAAAAGCACACTGAATGAAAAAATTTAAATACTTCCTGCCTCCACATTCTTAGACCCTGATAGGGATAGTATTTCTGTAGCAAAGCAGCTACTATTTTTCATGCAGCTTAAGAAATGCTAACTGACTCAAGAATTTATGTGCTACTGCAAAAACCTAATGGTGTAGAGTCAGCTCTATAAAGGTATTTAGACACCTAAATCTCAGCAGTATTAGGGCAAATAAACACTCTAAGAGTTTTTAAAATCTAACTGTTATGCTACAATCAGTTTTACTGCAGAACTGTGTTGTAGAGATGAAAGAGTGAATTGCTAGCCCAGACTGTTTAAGAATTCTCCTCCACTAAAGGATTTGTTTGTGACATGTTACTTGCAGTGGGAGATAATTCATTTTATACACAGTTCTACACCTGTCTTATAGAATTTAGTAAGGTAAAATCCCCTGTAAATAGTTTTTTTCTGGAGAGAAAATACAACACTAAAATATCAGAAAGAAAAAAAAATACACAGTAGACCATTTTCACTACTGGAATACCACTCAAGACAAAACTTGATAAACACTTCCCAAATATTTGTAAAATGGCAGCTCAGAGCAATGCACAGGCCACCTGGGATGTTTGGGATAGAGCTTTCTTTCAGACTTTAGGCTGCAGTTGTGTGCACACACAACATGCATCACAGCTAATGCCAAACTCTTCTCGTTATTCCCTGCACAGTTTCCAGCGGGACATCTTCTTCTATGGATACATAAGAGATAAAAATTCTGTCTCTGATTTGCAAGACAAAAGCCCAATCATGAGTCTTTACAATAATTTCCTCTCAAAAGACTCCAGCTGGCAGATTTATCCATCCTGTGCTGCTTTTTGAAGACATACAACTAGTTCTTTTACATATTGCTTTTTCTGCGCAGTTCACTCTTCTGTGATCTATTTATCACAGGAGCACAGCAAAGCCTTCTTCAACCCTAATGTCTCCTCCTGCTCTTTTGTGGTTAGAAACTCAATAAATACAAATAGTTGTTCTAATATCAAGAACAGTGAACACTATCAGCACTGCCCTTTAAATGCATCTAAGTAAAAGGAGATGTTTTTCAATACTATGAGGTCTTGAAAGTGTGTTATAATTTCCTTCCCAGATGTACCAGTCAATTTTGCCAAATTACATTCACATGTTCCTCATTCACACAACTAAATACAGACAATATCTCAGTTGAAAAGTCCTTGTACCCTTCTCATTTTTGGCCTGAAAAGTATTGGGGGAAAAAAAGGGGGGGAGGGGGGGTGCTTCAGAAGCAGTTTCTATCAGGTACAAAGTTAGATAGACCATATTCACTGCAAGCACATTCAGCAGGCAGGACCGTTTAAGCCATCCTCAGTTGTCATCAACATTTTTCTCAATAGTTTCAGCTATGGTATTTTATCTCCTCTGAGTTTCCACTCAGGATATTTCTTTAGCTCATTTTACTCCCACTACCATGTGTTTTCAGTAATGGTACGGAGTTAGATTGTGTTTCATTCCGCGCCTGTGCCCTAACACAACAACGCTGCGCAGCACAGGCTCCTCTCTTAGCACAACAGCTAGTTCCAGCTGGCTCGAGGTGAGCACCATTGGAGGTATACGCTGCCTACAAGGGCTCGCTGGCTGCAAGTGCGCTCAGCATTCCGTGTCAAGCTGCAGCTGCTGGTTCGCAGCCTCCAGGAAGCATGCTGATCCCCATCCACAGCAGCGAAAGTTTTCCCCAGCACTTTCTGTAAGCAGCAGGTCGCCGCTGCTCTGCTTTTGCCCGGCAATCAAGAACCCAGAAACTCAAATCTCTTACTAAGATAAGCTAGCTGCTCTTAGATGGAAAGAAAGAGAAAGCTGCAGCCTTCTCTGTTGGGTTCGGTGGAATGAGGCTGACCAACTAATTCAGTGAACTAGTGTGTGATGATTATATTCGATAAAGCTTGAGAGGCTGTGTATTTAGCTTCTTTTTACAGTCTGTTCTCTCCCATCCCTCATTTCTGTGCGGCTCAGTGTTTAAGTAATATCTGACAACAATATATGATAATATAATTTTATTCTGTTCTCATTGCTTTGTAGCAATGGGAAGGGGTTTCATCCAGACAAGGGTGACTTTCATTTTTACTTCTTCAGAGTACATAATTTTTTTCTCTTTTAGTTTTTGTAATACTGGTACAGGGAGCTTACAGGAGAAAATCAGATGCAAGCTCTTACGGATTATTTCTTTGCTGACAGTGGGATTTGATGAGGGAAGGAGAGGAATTACAGCTGCTAGGTATAGGTATATCTTATCACAACCAGGCTTCACCAGTAAGAAACAAAATCAGAGAATCCTAGAATGGTTCAGGTTGGAAGAGACCTCAAAGACCATCCTGTTCCAACCCCTTGCCATAGACAGGGACACCTCCCACTAGATCAGGACGCTCAAGACCTCATCCAGCCTGGCCTTGAACACCTCCAGGGAGGGAGCAACAACAGCCTCCCCAGGCAACCTGTTCCACTGTCTCGTCACCCTCACTGTGAAGAATTTTCTCCTAACATCCCGCTTAAATCTCCCCTCTGCCAGTTTGAACCCATTACCCCTTGTCCTGTCATTACATGTTACAAAATATTAAATATAAATATACAACGTGTCACAAAATATTAAATATAAATGAAAAAAATTACTCAGGAAAAAAAAAAGATTATAAATGTAGGTTTAAAGCTCATCTGCTCTGGTACATTATTAATATTTCTTCTATACTACCATGTTATATTTCTTATTAGATATTATTTGCTTTCAAACTTTTAGGTGTAAGTAACAAAAGCTTAATGTGAAGCAGTATTTTTCCTTGCAATGTCTCTAAGGAGTAGTGAAGAGCAACTTAGACAAGGAGTATGTACTACCCTCTAAAGCTGGGAAGTAGCTTCTACATGTGAGGAGTTCAGGCATTCTAGCAAGGCAACACAGTCGGTTGCCAGTGCTGATGCCTGATATTCTTTGTATTAATATCATTACACCAGAACTAACATGAGGATGGTAGAGGAGGATATCTGCCTCGTCCCACAACCTGATTTCTTCTTTAATGTGTTTTTGGCCAGCTGTCAGGGTTGCATCTCACAAAGCAGCTCTGATGTGTTGTATCTCTCTCATTCATTTCTACCCAGGAACTGCACCTTCAGGTGATAAAACGTTTATCTCTTAGTTTGTTTTATTTTCTAGCCGTTCCCTCTGTTTTCTCCACAGGGCAGCTGTCCTTAGATTCTGATTGAGGATGCTTGCTTCAGCTACATGATCCAAGCATTATATGTGGGATTTTTCTTACTCATAGTTTCCTGCTATGATTTAACAGGTGTCATTTTTTTTCCATAAGAAAGGACCAGAATTTATTCACTGAAATAGACATTTTCATTGTAGGAAATGGTACTGCCAGATTATAATGGTGCTTTATTGCTGAGAAACTTTTAAGTTCCTGCTGATGATACCCACAGGCAAGAGAAAGACATGCACATAGCACGTAATTTCAGAGATTTTATAATAATTTTTCTGCTTTTAAAAAAAAGTTAATGTTATACAAGAGAGAAAGAGTAACATGCTAGTACTTGTCGGGCCTCACACATATTTTTGTTGTTTATATTTTGTGTTTGTAGCATTGGGTCTTCAGTAAGTCACATGGATTTGTTAAAAAGGTCAGGTCATATATTATCATTGTAAGCAGATGTGCTTGAACAGCAGTGGGTGTTCATAACTAATGGATATGTTCTTAGAGTAAGATATGTGCTTAAAATGTAACTGTGGTATTTTTACTTTAAAAGCACAGCTCCAGTGCTAGAGACCTAATTCTGTACCTTTAGTTCTGAGTAAATCTTTCCTATTCCAAAGATCAAGCACTTAATACTCACAGACTGCCTTTCAAAATATTAACATCAGGAGCCAAGTAAATGGTTTTCTGCAATTCACAGACTCTCGTACAAATTTAAGTTTTCACAAAGCTCCTTTTCTGATGGTCACAATCCAGCAGCTTTTTTGCTTATCTTCTTTTGTTAATTTTTTTTGTGCAGTAAGTTTTAGCTTTTTAATTCACTCTAGCTGCAGCAGGGAGAAAAACACCTGTACCATGCCATTGAACTAGCAATGAGCAGCAAATACCACAGTTTTAACTTGCCAAGTCCATATGATATTTTATATTGTGTAAGTTTCCATGTTTTAAAAACATTTTCTTTGATCTATAAATCACAGATAGAGGTTTCAGATTCTACCACAAAGATGCATTTAATGATATACAGAAGACTTCTTTGAGGTAATGAGTCATTGATAATGGTGGGGGCAAATTGTCGAGGGGAAAAGCATTTTGCAGAATACACTCATCAGCAAATAGTAAGTAATGGGAATATACCATTAAACCATACAGGATTTGAGAGAGCATGGTGTTATAAAAACAGAAGTTGTCTGATCAGTTTAAGAAGCCCCAGAACAGTCCTTGATTTCTGCACTGAGCTGCAAGTTTTGTACCACGCATGGCCATGCTTTGTGAAATGCTTTCTTCTTACAAACAGTATGATAGAAAACACAAACTGCGTGGACAGTGAAGCACATTCACTTGTAAATATCTCAGTGAAACATGAATTCATATTTCATTTCTAATACACCATTTTATGCTGAAATAAACCACAAGATCCACATAAAACCATTAGGCCTTTTCCAAGGTAAAGCAAGGCTAAGGAAGCTAGTCACAAATGTTTGCATGAATTAGAAATTGCTTTTCTACTTAAAAGTGTTCACACTCCTTTTAGTGATTAATCCCTGAACATTTGTGCTAATGGACATCTGCCCACACAAATGTTTAGCTCTTCACTAAGTGACAACTTATTTTATTTGCAAATAAGGTATTGGTGCCCTAATAGGGCACTCTCCATCATCCAGTAGTAGGAAGGGTGACATGTGATTTAGGTTACTAATCTTATATAACGAGTTGTGAATAGGCAAAGATATAGTGGAATTAACAGTTGAGGAATACCACAAGTAGAAATGTGCTCTCACTGGGTGTTTGACAGTAAACCACAAAGTAAAATTAGACTTTTATGAAGATGGGAGAAGTGGTGCATAAGATAAAAAGTAGTATAAAATGTTACGGCTGTACTACTATAGCCTGGTTTCAGCCAGGTCTGAAACCTGATGATTTGAAGTTTTAGAAGAGAACATGAGGGGGAAAAAAATACATTTGAAGTATATAAATAAAGCAAAGAAATTAAGAATTTATTTAACTGGATACACTGCAAGTATTAACTTGCAGACACTCAGGGACACTACTTAAACTATGAACAACATTTTCCAGGCTATTTATAGTTGTTTTTATTTAGTTCAGAAAGGTGGCTGACATATATTCTGCAGCTTTTAGCCTCAGAAATGAGCTGGAACTTTTAGGAAAGCAGGCTTCTGGTGAATTTCTTGTTTGCAACTTTGGCAGTATCTCAGAGCTGTTTTCTTAGCTATTGATTTTTCAGGTGAGACTCTGATATTTAACCAACAACTTCAGGAAAATGCTTTTTTCATCCAATCTACAATCAGGACATAGGACAACTGTATTAAGAGTATTTCCCTTTTCCCCTAGCAGAAACATGTGGCAAACATGAATCTTTGCAACTCCTTGCTTCAATGAAAAGGAGAAAAATGAAATCAGGAATTTCTCATCAAAGCAGTAGAAATATCTATTCAATTTGCCACCCCTACCTGAATAGGATCTCTTTTGAGATGCATCATGTAAGACCTCTCCAGGTCTTTAACATAATTAATACCTTAATTACGTTAAAGAGAAGCATAAAAGAACAACATTGCAATGACAAGAAACAGTACTCTGTTCTCTTAAAGTGTCTCAGCTGTGCTATGGCTTCATGAAAATATTGGAGACAGGTGATTCTGATTAAAAAACATTCATTTTCTTTGAGGAGGTGCAACTGCTTAAATTATAGTAAGATCTACCTACTCCAATATGACTCTCCTGCTAGTTTGTTTGCATGGTGGTATGGGCCAGGAACCTCTCTATACACATGTATCTAGCAAAAAAAATCTGTCTGTCCCTAAGGAGCTGGATATCTCTGTTTATATGTAGGACAATTCAAACTAATAGGTTTGTATGAAACCAGCAAAACAGCATTGACCACTGTGCCAGTCCAGGGGCACAGGAAATCAGCTGACTGCCTGCTCTCTAATTTTTTATAGTTTTTACAAGAAAGAAAGATTTTAAGGAAAAACTTGAAAAGTGGTACTGGTTGACAGACAGCTCTAACAATTTTCACCTCAGAGTGATGAATAATTATTTGAATTAAATGCCTTAAAACTTACTTGCTTAAAAAGATTGGATTTTAGGGAAAAAAAATTACTGAAAAAGTAGTCTGGCATTGGAATAGGCTGCCCAGGTAGGTGGTAGAGTCACTATCCTTAGACATGTCCAAAACACTTGTAGACATGGAACCTGGGGACGTGATTTGATGGCCATGGTAGTGTGAGGTCAATGGACAAGTTCAAATTCTTTCTACTTCAGATTGTGTCTTGACTTCAGATTGTTCTGAACAAATGCATGCTCTGTATAATCCATGGAAAATGACCTTGTCTAACAGAAGATTTAGTTTCAATGATTCAACATCTTTGGAGGAAAAAGTATCTTTTTCATTGACACTTAATCACAGAATTTTCATCTGTAATTCTGAATTTACTGGAAATAATGGCTTTAAAACTTACAGCTTTCAGTGACCAGCTGTCAAGGAGTAATTCCTTTTTTGAGACACATCAGATCTCTACAAATTTATATGCTTGAACTGTTGCCTTATTGATACTCTGGTACCATTTAATTGCATTCTTGATTGATTTCAGATGTCAGGAGAGGTCAGGCCTAATCAGTAGTTAGATGGGCAAACTCCCAAGAAACCTGACACGGAGCAGGTTGCGGTGATCCACCATACAGGACTCATACTCCATGGCTGCCTCTCAGCAAAGGCTGGTAAATAGAACTTTCCATTCCAAGAACTTGACAGCTTGTAGTCTCTACTGCTCTTTGTTATTGTTAGGATTTTAGCTGGCATACCTTAATCAAAATTCTGTGGAGAAATTTCAGCAGGCCTAATTCTGCCCATTACTTTAGTGGAAGCAGAATGAAATTATAAACCATTATAAACCAAACAGTTTCTACATATTTTCAGTTTCATAGACACTCTGCCTTCTGTCCTCAGTCGTTGGGTAGTGTGATGTTCCTTTAAATGGCTCTCTCTTCTGCCCTGGAGGCAGTGACAATTGTATGATAGATGAATTTGTCTCTGCCATATACAGCATATGATGTACTTATGTCATTGTTTGAGAAGTTCTAGGCTATTCTGTCAACACCCCTGCTGCTATTGTGAACACAATATCCTCCCAGTCTGCAGCAGCATAGTTAGTTCAATTTCAGTTGTGACAGAAGAGAACCACTAACAAAAGCTCAGAGAAAGCAAAGGCTCTATTACTATTCAGCCTGCCTGAATATGTCAGCAACATTTGCAATGTTCTAGAGAATATATTTAGCGGTCAAGTTGGTGGATTGTTTTGTTCATCTTCACCTCTGTAAAGTGCCTTCAGCACGTGCCTCTTTCATACATCCATTACATTGTCATCCAGTAACGACTAGTGTTAGAGTTTAACAGGCAAAACAGATGCTGGTCTAACCCAGCATGTCTGCTTTGTGTTACAGTCCTACCCGCAACGAGAGATGGACATGCATTTTTCTCACTTCTCTTTTTGCCAACCCTCATTTTGGTGGGCGTTCTGTGTAAGACTTTTTTTTTTTTTCCTTCCTGTCCTCTGCACAAATCCAGCATTGTGTAATATGCAATGAGGAACAAGGGTAGTGCAGACTGCTTCTGCATAGCCCAGTCACTCCAGTTCTCTTGTTAATTAAAAGCTCCTATTGACTTGAAATCAGTTCCACAGGGCCTTGTGATGACAGAAATTTGCCTAGAGACATTTTGGCTGAATTTTGTTTTCAGACTTCAAAGAATGTTGTGTTTGTACATGTAGTTCAGTCAGAATTATTGATAGGGTTGGAGTGGGATTCACAAAAAAGTGCTGCTGGGGCCATGGCTGTAAACTCTGAACCTGTGATATGTTATGGAACATTCAATTTTATATCTGATCTTTACAATTCTTGTAAGTGTTCACTTACAGTTCATGTAAGTGTTGTTTGTTTTCAGTTTTCTCCCTGTTTTAGGATTTCAAATTTTACATTGACATTTATGAGTGGATTTTTTACTACAGGAACTTAATCTTGAGGTTACTCATGACAGTCAAAAAAACCAACAAAACGATAAAGCTGAGATCTTTAGCATGAAAGAACAAACATTGCCCTTGTATTTTGTTATCTTTATTATAAATAATAAAATGTATATTACCTATGCAAACCATTGCCATGTTCTGAAAAGCTGATCTTTTCGAAACTAAGTAATTTTCCATGCCTGAATTTTAGTTTGTAAGTAGTTTTGGCTAGATTAGATGGCATTTTTCCTAGTGAAACATTTTCAGCACTTGAAACAACAGTCAAATCTGAGCAACTGGAGTGGGAATGGGGAGAGGGCAGGATTAAATTACTTTAAAAAATAATTTTTAAAATGAAAACTTTAGGTGTTTCCAAGATATGAACTTGAGAACTCTTTTGAAAAGTTCTTAAGCTGAATGTGTACTCACACAAACTTTTTTCCTAGGAAAAAGAATGTTTCAAGAAATCAGAAAAGAGAGGAAAAAAATCTTATAAAGACTTGTACTGAAATCTGCTCATGAATCATCAGATGAGTGATTCAAATGACTACCAGAATTCCAGCTAGAAAAATGTGGTTTACCTTTCCTGCTTTGGAGAAGATGAAACTAGGAGCCTCCCTAGAATAAATGTCACAAAACATTTGCTACAGCTGAAGTGAAGAGAGATGGGGGGTGAGGACAGGAATCTTTGTGGGTTCTATTATCACAGAATATTTTAACTGTGAAGTCCTGCTTGATTGGATAGCTTTAAGAGAACAATTTATCGTAGTAGCCAGATAGTTCACACAGTTTCTTCTGTGATGATATATCACCATTTATTTGAATATTTCTGAAGTCAGAACTTTTGGGTTTGGGATGATTTTTTACGCCAAACAAGTTTTAAACATAAAAAAACTTCCTTCCAAAAGTCTAAAAATTTCTAACACAACCCATACTCTAATATCAAAGTAGCACTTTTAATGAGATATATTGTAGCTCACATTTAAATTTAGATAGCATAGCATATTCAAATGAAGCTGACAGCTCATGAAATAGTTGGGCTGGGTAAACTTAACTTTTGGAAAGTCTGAGGGGAGATCATGTCGTTGTTACTAATTACCCTTTCAGTCTGCCCCTATTTTACACACCACTAGTGTAAATGGACAACTCACCTGGAGCCTCTGTGCTCTCACAAGCAGGAGGGAGATGCTGGGGACAGTCCTCACACAGGCCACACAAAGAATGAATCTCAAGACTCTCCCTCCTGCATGGTGAGGGGAGAATAGCAGGGGGGAGCTTAATCCAGCCTCTGATATTTTTAGCCACTTTAACAGAAGCAGGCTAAAGAATTTTCATGCCCCTGATTTATAATCAGGTTAAATGGCAACAGCTTTTTGCTCTTTCCTCTGCATGCTTCATCCTTTCATCCTAACACACAGGTACATGTGACTTAGGATGCGCATTTCCAGTCCCCTGAACAACAGCACTACAAATAGCATCTTAAGCCCCCTCTGATAATGTCATTACCAGAAATCTTCTGTGACCTCTTGTATGCCATCAAAGTATTCTGTCAATATTCGAAACCATTAGCAAGCTGCTAAGAGGGTTTTGTGCCTGATAAGGGATGTTGAAGTCTTTATTCTGCAGAACTTAATTTCCTGAAACTATTTTCACTGCAAGTCTGTGTTGAGAGAGCTCATCTGCATTTACATCTGAACAATAAAAACTGCCAGGCTCATTCCTATAGAATGGCTTTCTACAGTTATTTCTCTAAGTAGTTATATATTGTCTACTTTAAATTATACATAATGTAATTAGAAGTATGTACATTATGTGTATATAAATACATATACTGTGTATCTACATCTTTGTATACAGGTATGTTATTTATACATACTTACATATATTTTATTTAAAATTTAAGGTGTTTTTATGCAATATGTAATGTAACTGTGGAATCAGTCACTGGCTTATGCTGCGTCAGAGTTCTTCTCTGTTGAACCAAGCACAGTGACCATGAGGGACTCTTTCATATTAGGAATTTTGAGCAGTCACATTATGACATTTAGACCATATTCTCTAGGACTAAATCTTTGAGGGTTCTTCTGATATGCTGGCATGGTGTCCACCTCCCGCTGCCCACTCCCAGGGTACCCACTAAGATGTCAAGAGCATGGAAGGGCTCACAAGGGTCATGAACTTGAGGTGCTCCCAGTGTTGTTGACAGCACTTCAGGCTGGAAGCAGAAGGCCCACAGGCTCTCCAGAGCTAAGGACAAGTTTCAGGCTTGGTGGATTCCTCAGAGCCCCCAGAGGATTGAATCCCTCCAAGCTGGAACTACTGTCCTCTGATAGCACAGCACCAAGGGACAGTAGGAATGTCAGTTGGCATGCTCATTTCCCCACGGATAACTATATTTTACATCAGTGCAAGTCTGTTTCTTTTTCAGTTTCACATCAGGGAACACCTTCAGTTTGGGGAGGAAATTTCGTGCCCTGAGATATGGCTGGAGGGTGTGCAGCATTTCGCATACAACAATTCCATTTGTTTTGAGTTGGAACTGTCTTCTGTTTGTGAAGGAGACATTGTGGTGAAAAAGCAGACCGAGGTCTTCAGCAACAACTTGCTTCTTCCTGTTCCTTCATTTGAAGATTGGAAGCATACACATAGTCTATAGTTGTGAACTCTTATTGTGAGAGCCTGGCAAAGACAGTGAGATGAAGAAAACCCAGCATCCATGTGTGGTCCTTCTCAGACGAAGTATAATTAAATGTTTCATTAGTTCTCCCTAAGATGCATGTAGTTCATTACTCATCTGAAACAGCTCCTACTTATCCCAAGTTCGGGGTGATTATTGGCATCATTCACTGACAGGCAATCCTATCGATGTTTGTGAACATTGAGTTACAGGAAGATGAAACTCCTCTCTATGTTGCAATGAGCAGTGTTTCACTGAGATGTTGCTGGGTTTATTTTCACGGTGTAACTACTGTTTTTGCAGAATGAAGCAGACAGATGACCCAGCAAATGGTCTACAAATACCAGTCACTTTGCAGCACATCAGCAGATTTTCAATATATCTGCCACAGCTGCCATGCAGACTCAGTAGCTCCCCAGTTGGAATCTACTGCTTCTGTCCTAGGACACTGCACCACTTTGAACCTTCTGTGACCATAACTGAGCTTAAGTGGGCCAAAAGTCACCAAGTCACAAACGAACCATGCAAGAAGGAAACCTTCAAACACCACATCTCCTAGGGAAATAAATTAAAANATGCAAGGTTTGTCTCAGAAAAAAAAATGGTGTAAGGATTGGAAAATATCTCTAGGCAGACAGCAGTGGCTGTAATACACTTCCTTGGGAAACAAGATAACACATTCCCTCCCATAATGAATTGAATTCCAGATAAATTCCTATGAGAATAAACTCTCATCAAGGTAAGAAAAAAAAATCAGTCTGAAAGGAGTACAGACTTTGACATTTCATGTCTGTTCTTATATCTGGTAATGAAGATATAACACTAGACACTCTGGGTCATGCAATGGAGGGGAAGGGAAAATGTATTGTTGTGTTTCAGTTGCAAAAGACAGCAATCCAGCTGCACTGATTTAGCAATCCAGCTGCACTGATTTCTGTGTAACTTGTGTCTGGGACACACTGCTCCATTTCGATTTAGGTTTTACTTTATACTTAATTATAAAAAGATCAAATATTCATAATAAGCTTCTTTAAGAAGGCAATAATGAGATACAGTTTATAATATAGACCATGAAAACCAAAGCAACTTTTAATAAAGGTTCTGGTACAACAATTGCTTTGGTTTGTCTTAGATAAAAACATAATGTACTGTGAGTACGCATCAAACAAAGACTGTTATAAAATGCAGCATGCAATGCAAACTAATTATTCTTTTGCATACACAAATCCTAAAGCCCCTTTTCTGTGTGCTGGTGGTATGTGCTTTATCACACACCTATTAAGTGGTTAAGACCAACAGTTTTCACTTTTTGCCATTTGATGTGTGTGGCAAAAAACAGTGCCTCGTCACTACATTCTTAGTAATTGGTTATGTTCATACTGTGCAGAGATCACACCACTGTTGTGGAGCTTGTGTTTATTCAAAATGGTGTAGAGACACATTTTCCTCTTTGGCTTCTTAACACAGATATTAGGAGATGAGTTAGTTTTCACAGTATTGTCAGGACTAATGCAAATATTCTTTCACACTGTCAATTTGATAAATTGTTACTGGTTTGGATGAGAAAGTAAGAGGCTTTGTAGCCTCCACAAAAGAATCAAGATGTTTCTGAGGGTGCAGGGTAGTGCTGACAAGAACTAGACATTCTTAAAATGTGCAGGTCATCAGATCCTGCAGCGGTCACAGTGGAGTGCTTCCTGTGGAAGCAGTGATCCTTTCCAGATGGGAATTTGCTGATTTGGATGATTTAAATCAATAGCATCTCCACTTATGCTCTTATGATTTTGTGTAGAGAACAAATTCAGACTGACAGACGTCCTTAAATACCAGTAAAGGTAATTTCCTGTAAGCTTCCCAGCAACTACGTCAAGCATGCTGAGCAATCATGACAGAGTGTGATAGCCAAACAAACATAACATGTTGCAAGAACTATGAGGAGCAGTTCCTTGACTCATGTTTTCCTGCAGTTACTAGGCTGGGCTGGTGGTGCAGTGAGGAGTAAATTGCTAGCCATCATGGTTACTACAGGTTATCTATTTCCTATCTGAAGTTGTGTTGTGAAGGATTGTGTTGGAGCTGCCAGGCAGGTGAAAGGGGTTTAGGGAGTCAAGAGATTGCAGATAACTTATGCAGATTTAATGTACTTGCACCTTGGGGCACATTAAAAATGCAAGTGGCCAGAATTCCATGTTCGTGCAAAAGACTTACTGGAAGTTTCTATGTGAACTTAAGCTAACAAGCTGTGCATTGTATGTGCAGCAGTTTCACGTAATACTTTTTCCCAGCAACTTTTTCCTGTGTTTTCAACTAGGAAATAAATAGCCCACAGTGGCTTAGGACCACCCACAGTTTTATTTCTGTCCCTAATGCTGTGCTGTCACTGTCTCAGTATTTGGTGTTTGCCTCACGCCATAAACCCATCTGATTCTACCTTGTGGCAGTGACTCAAAGGATGAGCACAGAAAACGCTCTCAGTTTCTCCTCCCTGTGCTACAGAGCAGGCATGCCAGAGACAGCTTCCCACTCTTATGCTGTGCCAGATTTGAAGCAGCAGGCATAATCATGCTGCTCATGCATGTGAAGGAAGATACCTCAGTGCATAGAGAAGTCCTCAGAAAACTAGACAGCTTTGATGCTCACAATGTGATGCTTCTGCCAATTATGACATATTCTGATTATATGGAAAGATACAGGGGATGGTGAGAGTTCTTAGGGATACTTATGAAGGACTCTGGATGATCCAGACTGATCCTGGTCACTTTTACTTTTTCCCAGTGGATTTTCTATTCTCAAGCCCTAGTTTCATTACTAGTACACAGCTGCTGTGTGTGCTGAGCTATAGCAGACAAACTGAATTGAAACAGAAGTTTCAACCTGACCTAACATCACAGTATATGTTTAGCAATGCCTCTAATATGGCTTATGGCCTGTGTAGAAAATAATTCACTTTGAATTTGAAGATTTTCAGCTTTAATAAAGCAGCTTTGTCTTTTCGGTCTGAGCATGACTAAAACTGATCTAGATTACATGGTGGAATTCCTTGAACAGTGTAAGATGATCTTCACCTTAAGTAGGCATATGGTCTAGGAGCATTTAACGAGGACAACCTCAACTCTTCACTGGATGCAGAGGGAAATATAGTAACAAAAGTTGACAAAAGGCCTCAATCTTCAATAGTGGGACAGGTTGTCTTCAGGACAACTGGCCTCCTGAACTGGCAAACGGAGCTATAGACCAGTATAGTCCCCCTGTAATCCAGAAGGAAGCAGTAAGTGACCTGCTGAGGCACTTGGACCCTCACAAGTCCATGGGACCAGATGGGATCTCTCCTAGGGTGCTGAAAGAGCTGGCAGATGAGCTGGGCAAGCCACTCTCTATCATTTATCAGCTGTCCTGGCTCACATGAAAGGTCCCTGAAGACTGGAATTTGACCAATGTGGTGCCCATCCACAGGAAGGTCTAGAAGGAGGAACTGGGAAATTGCAGACCTGTCAGCCTGACCTCAGTGCCAGGCAAGGTTAAGGAACAGGTCATCTTGAGTGCAATCACACAGCACCTACAGGATGGCCAAGGGATCAGACCCAGCCAGCATGGGTTTAGGAAGGGCAGGTCCTGCCTGACCGACCTGATCACCTTTTACAATCAGGTTACCTGCCTGGTGAATGCAGGGAAGGCTGTGGGTGCAGTCTACCTGGACTTCAGCAAAGCCTTTGGCACTGTCTGCCACAACAAGCTGCTGACAAAGCTGGCAACTCGTGGCTTGAACAGGTCCACTCTGAAATGGGTCAAGAACTGGCTAGAGAGTGGTGGTGAATGGTGCCACATCCAGTTGGCAACCAGTCACTAGTTCTGTGCCCCAGGGATGAGGCCCATCCTGTTCAATATCTTTATTGATGATCTGGGCAAATGGATTGAGGCCATCGTCAATAAGTTTGCAGATGACACCAAGTTAGGAGCAGATGTCCATCTGTTGGAGGGTAGGAGGGCCCTGCAGAGGGACCTGGATGGGTGGGCAGAGGCCAATGGGATGAGATATAACAAGGCTAAGTGCAGGGTTCTACCCTTTGGCCATAACAACCCCAGGCAGCGCTATAGGCTGGGGACAGAGTGGCTGGAAAGCAGCCAGGCAG
Source organism: Psilopogon haemacephalus (assembly GCA_013396835.1). NCBI lineage: Eukaryota > Metazoa > Chordata > Aves > Piciformes > Megalaimidae > Psilopogon > Psilopogon haemacephalus. The sequence goes on from VWZI01004852.1 coordinate 191,925, forward strand.
AGAGGAACCTGGGGGTGCTGGTAGATAGTAGGCTGAACATGAGCCAGCAGTGTGCCCAGGTGGCCAGGAGAGCCAATGGCATCCTGGCCTGTATCAGGAACAATGTGGCCAGCAGGACAAGAGAGGTTATCCTTCCCCTGTACTTGGCACTGCTCAGGTCACACATTAAGTACTGTGTCCAGTTCTGGTCCCCTCAATTCAAGAGAGATGTTGAGGTACTGGAACATGTACAGAGAATGGCAATGAAGCTGGTGAGGGTCCTGGAGCACAAGCCCTATGAGAGAGGCTGAGGGAGCTGGGGTTGTTTAGCCTGGAGAAGAGAAGGCTCAGGGGTGACCTCATTGCTGTCTACAACTACCTGAAGGGAGGCTGTAGCCAGGTGGGAGTTGGTCTCTTCTCCCAGGCAACCAGCAACAGAATGAGGGAACATAGTCTCAAGTTGTGCCAGGGGAGATATAGGCTGGATATTAGGAGGAAGTTTTTCACAGAGAGAGTGATTTGCCATTGGAATGGGCTGCCCAGGGAGGTGGTGGGTGTCACCTTCCCTGAAGGTGTTCAAGAAAAGACTGGATGGAACACTTAGTGCCATGCTGTAGTTGATTGGATAGAGCTGGGTGATAGGTTGGACTGGATGATCTTGGCAGTCTCTTCCAACCTGGCTCATTCTATGATTTTATTATTCTATGAATTGTTTTACTTTAGTATGCTAAACTTCAAAGACGGTGACTGAATCTAGATTTGACTGAAAGTTTATAGGAAATTAATGAGATGCTTAAGGTTTTATGGCTACATTCCAGCTGCTGTGGTCCTCAAAAAAAAAAGAATGGATGTATTAATTCATTTTAAGAAATAGCAAATGTGATTTTGGTAAATGAGTACTCAAGCATATGTGGTGAAATTCAACCTTAAATATGCTTTCTGCTAACATTTACACAAGTCTTACAGAAAGCCTTATAATGTCATGAAGGAGAATATGGCTAATTCATGTGATATTTGAACAGAGTTTTGAATGTTTACCCTGTTGTAATCCTGAATCTGCTAAGGTTGCACTAGAATAGAATAGAATAGAATAGAATAGAATAGAATAGAATAGAATAGAATAGAATAGAATAGAATAGAATAGAATAGAATAGAATAGAATAGACAGAATAAGCCAGGTTGGAAGAGACCTTCAAGATCATCCAGTCCAACCTATCACCCATCCCTATCCCATGGCACTTAAGTGCTCCATTCAGTCTTTTCTTGAACACCTCCAGGGATGACAACTCCACCACCTCCCTGGGCAGCCCATTCCAATGGCAAATCACTCTCTCTGTGAAGAAATTCTTCCTAATATCCAGCCTATACCTCCCCCGGCACGACTTGAGACTGTGTCCTAAAGCTGCTAAGTACCCACTACCTCTGAGAAAGCCAAAGGGTCTGCACAAAGGATCAGCATCGGTTCCCTGTAACTTGCTTGTTAGTCATCCCTTATCAGGTCCTAGAGTGCTCAGAATGTCCAACCGGCTATCAACATGCAGGGTTTGGTGCACGGCTTATGGATTTATCTGAGACAAAAGGGATAAATAGGAGAGGAAATTAGTGAGAAAAAAGGTAAAACATGTAAATCAGGTTCAGATACATAGTCTTAAATATATAGTGCAATTACATAGATTGGCTTAATTTTCTAAACTTGCAAATTCATCCCCAAAACTCTCTCTTTTAAAGTTAAATATTTACAGGAACAAGACTATCTAGTTTCAGCGAAGTCATCTTGCCAGTGAGTCAGAGACGCAGAAGTTCCTGAGGGCTGTGAGAAGGCCCCAGTCTGCCAACAGCCTGTGGCATGGCAAAGATAACTTCCAGCTCATTTTATTTTGTAGCTGTGGATGAACCCTGCAACATTTTCTCCTTCATCTATTTGTTGAACCTTTTTCTCCAGAATACATGTACACTGCCTGGTTTCTAAGCAACTGAAAGCAAGCTATGAGCCCGTGCCAAACCAGTATGTTTCTCAATAAAACTTCTCAGTTGAGGTGTGGCATGATGTTAACCACAGCAGATCTACGGCTGGCTAACAGTGAAGCAGAGCTTACCTTCACATCATTTTATACCAAGAAGTCAACAGGGCTTTGTACTTCTGGGTGAAAGGTGTGAAAGGAAATTTTTATAGCATAATTTACAGGAAACAGCTTTACATATGTGTGGAAAAAAATGAGAAATTTCTTCTTTCTTTTGACCTTTCCAGCAATGCCTCAAGAACATTTACAGCAGACTATCCCCACTCAAGTGCCTCCATCAGACAAAACCACTCAAATGCCATCTCTAGGGAGAGGAAATAGTAAGGCTCATATGTTTCTACCTCTGCTGCAACAAATACACTGGGCTTTGATTGTCACATGTTCATACGATAAAAAACATTACTAAATATGAACACAAGCCCAAAACACTTCTTACCACAGACCACAAACATCTCCTTCACCACTACATGAAAAAGTAGCATTATCACATTATCTCTCAACTTTCCAGGCTAGCTTTTCCTCCTCCATCATCTGACCCTTATTATGTTCTCAGCTTTGGGTTTTCCACAGAGCATAAATTCCTAATGCTGTAGAACCCACCAGACACTGCCCAGCTACTGTCCAACCAATTGTGGAGCCACTGGAATTAATTAATATACTCATATTTCTGGCTGTAAATGCATGAGTAGATCTGGTCTGTAATCCAGCTGGCATAAAATCAAAGATCTATGCAATGTGACTCTCTTTGAAGATGCTTCAGAAGAACCGAGTGTGGGGGACAAGTTTCACCCTCTCAGCTTTCAGACACTAAAAGTTACACTGCGACAGTTCTGCCTTGCTGGGTTACTCAAGTATGTACAAAGTTAGCCTCTCTCAACTGGCAGTGAGAAAATCTGGAGGCCATTTGTGTGAGAAATATGCTAATAATTCAGAGATTACAACCACTTTAACCAGTTTTATTTTTCTGATGTGACCTTACCCATTTCAACTGTTACCCAGAAGCTCCAGCTTAATACCATTAGCTCAAAATTAACAGAACATTTATTTACCATGAAGATACAGAAATTATTTCTCCCCACCCTTTTTTATACTTTCTTGTGGCAGTAAAGAGTGCAACTTTCCTCCTGAGCTAGGAAAATCTCATCTCAACATACACCAAGAACTACATTTAAACAATGATTCTTCCTTGCTTGGAGAAGCCATCCACTACTGCTGTATACCAACATACCAAAATATTCACTCACAATAGATATATTATAATGTTTATAAATGTGTAAGGGGTGAGTGCCAGGAGGATGGAGCCAGCCTCTTCTTGGTGATGCTCAGTGACAGGATGAGGGGCAATGGGTGGAAGTTGAGGCATGGGAGGTTCCATGTGAACCCAAGGAAGATTTTTTTTAAGTGACAGAGCACTGGAACTAGCTGCCCAGGGAGGTTGTAAAGTCTCCCTTTCTGGAGGTATTAAAAAAACATCTGGATGCTTCCCAGTGTGATCTCTGAAGATGGTCTTTCAAGGTCCCTTCTAGCCCCTGATATTCTATGATTCTATGACAGGTGCAGTAGCTATTCTACTGTAGACTAGCTTTCATTAAGCAGCTGAAAAATGCAAGGGAGCAGTTAGTAAAGAAGCCTTGCTTTGCTACTGTGACAGACTGCCACAATGCATCTATTGTGTCCAAGCTTGCAGTCACAATTTCTTTCCCTCTATCTGGTATATTTAGTACTTTTGGTGTCACTATTTCAGATTAATTCACTTAGGCTATTTAGATATTCAGGTGTTCCTTTCCCCTGATACATTTTGAAGGAAATGGCATGGGGTTTGGAACTAGATGATCCTTGTGGTCCTTTGCAACCCTGCCTGATTCTGTGATTCTATGATCTCAACCCTTCAACTACTTGTGTTTTTTAAATGGCCAACTATTTAGTGACATGTTATTTTTTAAGGTGACTACAACAAAATCAGCCTTCAACACCAATTTAGCTATTTAATAAGAGTTATTATATCCTTTTCACTCTCAGCACCAAAATTATTTACTGGGTAATCCACTTCCCTGTTGATGAAAATGAGAATACATAGCTTTGGAGTTTTGCTTCCTTTGACAAAATGTAATCACCTTCAACAAAAGAATGGCTGTGTTGTTCTGAGAAGTTTTCTGATTTACAAGGACTTTTCAAACTTGCCAGTCTTTGGGAGTCTGGTGATTACCATTTGGGTCTTAAGAAAAGGCTACGGTAGTGCCAGTGAATGAAAGAATGTTGAAGGAAATCTGTCTGTAAGAAAGAGGAAGCATTTTGCTTGAGCTTCAATGTTGTCAGCAGCAGTTTGTTTGTTCCACATTGTTGCTGAGGTAACCTCTAAAAATAATTGATATTAGTAATAGTTCTTAGTAGCAACCATGTTACAACATCGTATAACTGTCTTTCTATCCAAAGTTTATTACTGCTTAATACATTTGCTGCCAAACTGGTTCAGGAAGTAAGAAGGCTAAATAGAAACTTTCTCAAGATGGATGTTCTGAAAAACATCCATACAAAACCACGTAAGTGACTCCTGACCATGTGTCAAATCTGTTGAGAAGCTCTGTTGGGCTTCTTACAGAGGAGTTTTACAGCTGTAGAATGCCATCTGTGAAAATCAAATTCTGCTCCTGAAGCCCTGCTTTATTACACTAAGCATTGCTTTTCTCTCATTGCCTCAGCTAACTATGTTGTCTGTCCCTCTGTCCCTCTGTCCCTCCTCTTTTCCCCCCTGCATTGCCTGTAAGCTACAGAGGGCGTTAGAAGAGCCCGCTAACATGCTCATGCTGTGACTGGCTTCTCTGCCAAGATTTTAAGAAACAAAACAAAACAACAACAACAAAGTCTTTTGTAGTGGTAATCAATCACACTGGGGACAAAATGAGAGGGGGAAGTCTTCTGAATCTTTAGGAATGACACCAGTCTAGATGAAGTTGTAATGCCGTGCTTCGAGGAAGAAGAATTTAAATAAAAACAAAACTGGCAAACAGGGTATGAAGATGAGTTAAAAGAAAATAGGGAACACTCAGAGTAATAACCTTTTAATGTAAAATTAACATTAAAAAAAAAAAAAATCTTCCAACACATAATGTGATTTCACATATTCCTTTATAAACAGTAAAATACACTCTTACAGAAGCTATTGCAATAAACAAAGAAAATAAGAGGTACCAGAGGCCCTTAAAAAAGGAAACTGCATAGTCTGAAGTTCAGCAGGAACTGTATTTTAGGGAGAATAGAAAGAACAGGGTGGAGGTATATCTTTGACTGTTTTACTGAATGCTTACTATTTTATCAACCAACTTTTCTAAAATAAAAAGAAAGGCAACAACAGGGAACAAAATTTCCACAAGTGATATGAAGGCATGAATGCTCCTTGCTATAAATGTCAGAAAAAGGGGAAGCTGAGTATGTGTGATGCTGTGGTAAGGAGGCAGCCCTTAAACCTCTCCCACTAACTACACTGAAAAGTTAAAATTCAGCTCTGTGCCCTACAATATACCTGAAAGGGAGAGCAAATGTAAGAGGAGGGGAAGGTAGTTTAGAATTTAGAATAACATTATTCTAAGAGATGAGTAACATTATTCTAAGGGACCAAGACAAATTTCTGCCTCTTGATTTTGAGTCAGGATTAGGCTTAGAATGCAGACTTGTATTTTTTATCCTTCATTTTGACATTTTGTTTCAGAGTTTATTGAGCTAAAATTTAGCCCACCCATGAAAAGAATACAAGGTGAAAATGAGATTCCCTTCGCAAACTGGTTTGAAAATTCTTCCTGCTGCCAGAATGAAGCTATCCTGTATGCTGCATCAAAGTCATTCTGCAGGTTTGAACCAGACAAAACTTCTGTTGATTTCAATTGTATCTTCTTGGCTGTGTCTCACAGTTCTTAAGAATTTTTTTAATGATTATACTTTTCCTTAGCAGGTTGTGAAGCATAGCTGCATAAGAAAAATAAACAATTTTGAAAGTATCATTTGCTTTCATGCTTGAAAGGGCAACTTCAGCTGGAGTATTTTCTGTGCTTGTATAAGCAAGCATAATCAACATTTCTTCTGGTGTCTTAGTATTATTCTGCTTTCCTAATTTTTTTTAATGGTTGATGAAATAATCTTAGATGATTTGCTTTAGCATCTGCTGCTGTTGTCATTTTATTTTCAGTATTTTCATTTGGTGAAATATTTTTCCTTTCCATCTTGCAAAGCAATGTAATATATGTGTGCACATATGCAATTGTAGAGTGTATACATGTATTTTTAGTACACTCTGTTCCTTCAGCTGTGCTTGGCTAACCTGGTAAGCTTCATTGCCTTGTGTCTGCATGATCATGATGCACAGCATGTGGGAACTTTTGTAATGTGACAAGAGCTTTGAAATCTCATCTTTGGTTGTGAACATTTGCATTAAAAAAAACAAACAAACAAACAAACAAAAAAACCTCCTGTCTTGACACCAGCAAAGAGTTTTTTGTAAACTACAAAAAAATCTTTAAAATAAACACTAAGTAGTGAAGGGGACAACAGCCTACTGCAAGGTAAGGAGAATTACTGTAAGCTGTGAGTAGGTCAATATTTAGAACTTTGAAACTGCTTCCTGTTATTCTCCTGGCTTACTTTCAACCATCTTTAGACTCAGTCAGCTGCTGAGAAGTTTCCTTTATGTGAAACCTTAAGTTTTCATTAAGAGCTCCTCACAGTCCAGCAACATTCATCAGAAACAAGTCTAGAAGCTGAATAACAGAGAAACCAGTAAAGTGGATGGCAAGAGGCTAAGACTATTCCATATGCTAAGAGAGAGCTAACCACTGTCTTCTGATAAGTAAGCACAAATGGATGAAAAAATGTATCATACACACTCTACCGAGGATTTGAATCTCTCTTTTTAGTAAGAAGCATCTGCTTTACTCCTCAATCTAATCTTCTGAGTTAATAAATAAATTAAAACATAACAGCTTAGTGTGTCCTGACTTGCAGAGACTGTACAGAAACAGGAAATAAATCCCATCATGTTACCATGTGATTTATTCCACACCATTTCTCAGAAAACTCTTGATGGTATTTCTTCAAGAAAGGGAATTTTTTGTTTATTTTTATTTTTAAGTCAGCCGTCTGTAAATCAAGTAGACTGTAACAGTGGGAACTCTGCTCTTTCACTGGCTTCCTTTCAAATGTTAAACTAGATCATAGAATTATAGAATTGTTTCGGTTGGAAAGGATCTTTAAGATCAATGTAGTCAGATAATTGTATAGAGTTATTGTTAGGTGTGAATGGTAATTCTTTTAAGGGCAAAAGTTTCTAGTAGATTTCAACAGAGCTAGAGTCTGACTGCTGTTAAAATACTGGCTTTAATAACTGTAAATGAGTACTGGAAGATCTCTTGCACTCAGACAGGAATGGTATTAAGACAAATCAACTAAATCCCCCAAAATATCCTTTTAACACAGTTAGTCTGAGGACCGAGTTATTACATAATTGGAAAGTGCTGCTCTTCACTTGTCGCTGCCATTTTCCTTTCTGAAAGAAACAAGTTATATTGCAGGCTTGCCATTCACACTGTTTGCACCAGTAAGTCGAGAAAACCGTTCAGCTGTGAACATCATCCCTTTCCTCTTTAATTTAACTTCAAGGCAGTTCACTACGTGTTTCCATCTTATCTGCATATAGTAGCTACTTGTGACAATGTTTTGTTACTACGTGTTAAACAAAACAAGTTTCCAAACCGAAAACATTGGTTTTGTTATCTTCTCCACAGGCATGCATACTACAGTGAGAGATGGGGTTTTGGGTGGAGTTCAGTTTTATTTGTTGTTGCCTATGGATCACAATAGCTCTTAGATGAGTATTGGCACCAATTTCCACACAAGAGTAGAGTTCCAGGTGGCTGATGGAGACCTTGCCATCTTATCATTAAACAAGCTTACTTAATAATAGTATGGGCATCAGCACAGACTGTGAAAGACTTTTCAAGTCTTCAAACACTTTTTTGTTACTAATATTAAGCATGCACTTAGGAAATCTGTGAGCTCTGTGCTGCTCTGAACAATGCTACATGCTGGACTAAACACTCTGGATCTAAGTTAACATAAGCAGCAGTGACCAGAAACACTGGACAAATAGATTGGAAGTATCTGTTTTTTCACCATTTGTTTATGTTTAAAAACATGCTCAGTTGCTCCTAGATTCCTGACACAACACCCTGTCTTTTCCTCTTCAGGAAAACAGCAAGTCCCTGAATTTCTACTTAGAGAACCCTCACAAATCTCGATCTTACTGACTAGAGATCACCATCATGATTGCCATTGCCACTTGGAAGCTGTGAAATCTTTAGCCTGTAAGTCCAGATTGAGAGTCAGTAAAGAAAGAAAATGAGAGAATAGGACACGACATGTTTTGCAGTATATAATCTTCACCTCAGTGAACAAAAAGCAGAGGCATGTGTCTACCCAGTAGAAGGAAGTACACTGGGAGAGATGGAAGAGGAGAACAGAAAGAAGCTCTGCAGAGCACATATTGCTCCGCAATCCATTTTCTTTGTATTACACAGACCTAAACCCTATCCTTCTGCAGAGTTGAAGGGTTGTAGGCTTTGATTTGGAGGGTTTCCATGTTTGCTTCGGTTTGTTTTTTTAATAAAACTGAATAGATGTAAAAACATGGTTCTTTTTTTATCTGAAGGACTAGCTTAAATTCTTGAAACTATTACATATTACTGCAAGTTTTCTGGGAAGAGATAGTTGGTACTTACGCAAAGTATGTATTCTTTCATCCTGGTTTGTTGAACTGGCCACAAATGCAATTCCAAGCATAATCTAAGCATTTGAGCGTTTCACATGGTGAGTGGTAGTTTGAAACTATGATGATTTTTTAATAGAATAAAAGATAATCGTCACATAAATGGTGAACAGGAAAAGAAAAGGGAAAAGGTCCAAGATCCATAGAGTTTAAGCAGTCTGTGAGATAGTAGTTGCTTTAACCAGAATATCTAAGGGTATGTTACATTAAAGTTCTTAATGGAGCAGTTACTCATATGATTCTCTATCAATACACAGTGTTTTGGGTAGTACTTCTGCGCAAAGTAAAATATATCTGTAATGAGTTTTGTGACACTTGCCACACTGTGTACAGCCTCTGTAAAGATATAGTATAATCTATTTTCACAGTCCCTTGCAAGTAAGTGTCATCTCACCAACAGTGGTTTCTTCTTTTCTTCCCACTTTTTCATACAAAGACTTTCTTGGTCCCTGGAAACATGAATGAGTTGTGCTACATTATGTGTATCAGGGAGTCACAAACGCATTAAATTAATAAGTCCCTAATATTAGACAAATAAAAGGTGCTCTGGTTTGGTATATTTATTTATGTCAAAATCAAAGTGCTGTGCTTGTAAAACTGATCACAACGCAACTTGAATCTTAATGTATTTTGTATGCTGGCATTTCTTACTGATTCTTTCACACATTTCTCTATCTGGTCTTCTTTTCTAGCCCGAAGACATGTAGAGTGAACTTGTAAGGGAAGTAAAACATCTACCACACAAAGCCAGTAACAGTCTTTCGAGCAGTAAAATAATCACATTATACATTATAGTGATTTTGTTAGACAACACTTTGACATCTAAGTGTTAGTACCGGTAATTTGTCATGGTGAGTTTAAAATGGCATGCTCATATTTAGCTTTCTCCTTTTGCTGTTTCCAGTCTTCAGCTCGTAACATCTGAACAATCTGAATTTGTCCCTATTCTGTTGTGGTTTTTTGTGGGGATTTTTTAACCAGGTTGGAAAAGACCTCTGGGATAATCAAGTCCAACCTATCACCTAACCCCTCTAATTACCTAAACCATGGCATTAGGTGCCTCATCCAGCCTCCTCTTAAACGTCTCCAGGGATGGTGACTCCACCATCTCCTCAGACAGCCTAGTCCAATGGACTATCTTTCTGTGAAGAACTTCTTCCTAAAGTTCTTCACAGCCTAAACCTAAAGCCTAAACCTGCACAGTTCCTAAAGCCTAAACCTGCCCTAGCACAGTTTGAGACTGTGTCCTCTTGTTCTGGGTGCCTGGGAGAAGAGACCAACTCCTACCTGGCTACAACCTCCTTTCACATAGTTGTAGACAGCAGTAAGGTCTCTCTCTCCTGAGTCTCTTCTTCTCTAGGCTGAACAACTCCAGCTCCCTCATCTGCTCCTCCGTAGGGCTGTGCTCCAGGCCCCTCACAAGCCTTGTTGCCCTCCTCTGGACACGTTCAAGCACCTCAACATCTTTCTTAAATTGAGGGGCCCGGTACAGGACACAATACTCAAGGTGTCGCCTAACCAGTGTTGAGTACAATGCACTCTAAAGTGGCCAAAGTGCAGAACCCAGAACTTGGACTTGTTAAAACTCATGACATTGAACTGTGCCCATCTGTCCAGCCTGTTCAGGTGCCTCTGCAGAGCACTCCTACCCTCCAACAGATTGACACATGCTCCCAATTTAGTGTCATCAGCAAACTTAGTGATGCTGGACTCAATCCCCTCATCCAGATCATCAGTGAAGGTATTAAACAGGACTGATCCCTGGGGCCCAACACTAGCGACTGGCTGCCAAGGGGATGTGGCAGCATTCACCACCATGCTCTGAGCCTGGCCACCGAGCCAGTTCTTAACCCAGCACAGAATGCCCCTGTCCAAGCCATGGACTGCCATGGAGTTTGCTATGATAGACAGTGTCAAAAGCCTTGCTGAAGTCCAGGTAGACTACATACACAGCCTTTGCCATGTCCACCAGGTGGGTCACCTGGTCTTAAAAACAGATCAAGTTGGTCAAGCAGGAGACACTGTCCCATATGACATCCTGGTCACCAAACTGGAGAAACACAGACTTCATGGGTGGAGCACTGCTGGATAAGGAATTGGCTGGATGGTTGCACACAGAGAGTGGTGATCAAGGGCACAATGTCCACCTGGAGACCAGTGACAGGTGGCATCTCTCAGGGGCCAGTGCTGGGACTGTGCTGTTTAACATCTTTGTCAGTGACATGGACAGAGGAATCGAGTGCACCCTCAGCAAGTTTGCAGATGACACCAAGCTGTGTGGCACAGTCGACTTGCTAGAGGGCAGGGATGGCATCCAGAGGGACCTGGACAGGCTGAAGAGGTGGGCCCAGGCCAACCTCATGACATTCAACAAGGCCAAGTGTAAGGTCCTGCACCTGCATCAGCGCAATTCCAAGCACAAATCCAGACTGGGTGGTGAATGGCTGGAGAGCAGCCCTGAGGAAAAGGACCTGGGGTCTGGGTTGATGAAAAGCTCAACATGATCAAGAAGTGTGTGTGTGCAGCCCAGACAGTGACTGTCTTGGGCTGCATCAAGAGAAGCATTACCAGCAGGGCAAGGGAGGGGATTCTCTGCTCTTGTCAGACCCCACCTGGAGTTCTGTGTGCAGTTCTGGAGCCCCCAGCACAGGAAGGACATGGAACTGTTGGACAGAGTCCAGAGGAGGGCCATTGTGGTGGGTTTGCAGTGACCTGCCCCCCCACCTTTTTAAACCCCGGCTAAAACTCAGAAAAACACACTGGAAGTTAATAAATGAAGGTTTATATTTACAGCAATGCAAATATACAAGCAAATATTTACAAGATATAACAAATATTTACAGAAATATACAGTAAAAAAGGTAATAAACACACCACACCCCTCCTGGAGACAAAAATCCCCAGAAGAGGGTAACCAAACCCCCCTACCACCTTTCCCCCCTTTCCCCCAGCTTTATCTCACCACCTCTTGATGCTGCAGATAAGCTGAAGATCAGAGAGATTCATCATAGGAGAAGAAGTTAGTCATTTTAGTGATTTTACTCTGAATCTAGCCAGCAAGACCAAGAGATAAAGGAAAAAGCTGCCGGAGCCAGCACAGACCCAAGCCAGACTGGCCCTCTGCAAGCAGACTGGCTATCTGGATGATTTTAGAACATTTCTCAAAACAATTTTTTTTTCTCTGTCTCAGTGAAACTCAGTGAAGTAACACTGTGTTGTTTAACTCTCTCTCAGCCAATAGTCTAATTTCTCACTCAAATTCTCCAATTAGCTCAAACCAACACAGCCACGAAGATGATCAGAGGGCTGGAGCACCTCTGCTATGACGACAGGCTGAGAGAGTTGGGGCTTTTCAGCCTGGAGAAGAGAAGGCTTTGAGGAGACCTTATAGCAGCCTTCCAGTATCTGAAAGGGGCATACAGCAAGGCTGGGAGAGACTATTCACAAATTCTTGTTATGACAGGATGAGGGGTAATGGGTTTAAACTGGGAAAGGGGAGATTTAAAGGGGATGTTAGGATGAAGTTCTTTGCAGTGAGGGTGGTGAGACACTGGCACAGGTTGCCCAGGGAGGTTGTGGGTGCTCCCTCCCTGGAAGTGTACAAGGCCAGGTTGGCTGAGGCCTTGAGTGACCTGTTCTCATGGAAGGTGTCCCTGCCTATGGTGGCAAGTTGGAACTGGATGATCTTTGAAGTCCCTTCCAACCTAAACCATTCTATGATTCTAAACTTACAAATCTAATCTAGTATTTCAGGAATCTTATATATGCAATTACTAATAAAATGGCCAACACAGGTACTGTTGCATATTTTTTACTTAATGCTTTAATTCTCAATGTTATATTTGACACCTCAAACAAAAATATGAAGTATTCAAGAGCTTCCTTAGGAGGCAACTTCTAGCCTTAATTTTTTTTTTCCAGTGTAAGTAGCACAGTTCCATTACACAGGGCACAGTTTCAGCCAGTGAAAAATAGCTGACACAAATACTGCAAATTCTATTAATTTATTTTTCATTTTTACATCTAAATGTGGCTGATATATCTCCAAGCACTATCTACACAGCCTTGTGTCAAGAAATGAGTCAACTGAAGAAAAGCACATACAAAAAAAAATCATAGATTCATAGAATGGTTTAGGTTGGAAGAGACCTCAAAGATCATCCAGTTCCAATCCCCTCCCATAGGCAAGGACACCTCCCACTAGAACAGGTTGCTCAAGGCCTCATCCAACCTAGCCTTGAACACCTCCAGGGAGGGAGCAGCCACAACCTCCCTGGGCAACCTGTTCCAGTGTCTTGCCACCCTCACTGTAAAGAACTTCCTCCTAATATCCCTCCTAGATTTCCCTTCTGCCAGTTTAAACCCATTATCCCTAGTCCTGTCATTACAAGACCTTGTGAATAGTCCCTCTCCAGCCTTTCTGTAGGCACCCTTCAGATACTGGAAGGTTTCTATAAGGTCTCCTGGCATCCTTCTCTTCTCCAGGCTGAAAAGCCCCAACTCTCTCAGTCTGTCCTCATAGCAGAGGTGCTCCAGCCCTCTGATCATCTTCATGGCCCTTCTCTGGACTCTCTCCAGCAGTTCCATGTCCTTCCTGTGCTGGGGGCTCCAGAACTGCACACAGTACTCCAGGTGGGGTCTGATGAGAGCAGAGTAAAGGGGGAGAATCCCCTCCCTTGCCCTGCTGGCAATGTTTCTCTTAATGCAGCCCAGGACATGGTTGGCTGTCTGGGCCAAATTTTTTTTTCTTTCAAACTGTCCCTACATTCATAAACCAACTGCAAGAAATTGCTTATAACTGAATGAAGTTGTGCTAAGAAAAGAGCTCCCACACAGCAGTGCAATGCCACCAGAACTCTCTGTTATTTTACCTGGAATTTAATGATGTACTTCAGCTGCACAGGGAATGTCTTTTCAAAATGAGAAGTCTACCAAGGGGCAGAAACACAATACTAAGGCAAGTCTTTGCACTTGAAATACCAATAACTATTTCATGAGACGTTTGGCTGACTAGTCTGACTAGTTCATATCTCATCACATACATGGTTACAATATTTGGTAAGAGTTTTTTAGTGCAAGTTTTGCAGGTCAGCATTTGCTGTAACTATCAACAGTAGACAAAATGAAAGCTTTCTCTGGACTAATACTGCTGCTTTCCAGAGAAATATATTACTGCTTCTTTCTAATTTATCTCACATACTTAACACTTTAGTTATATATGGATAATACAGATGGATGAAACTCTGTGTAGCTGAGAAGCTGATGGTACTGTGGAAGTTAACAAATAAAAACTTGGTACTATGAAAGCATTTTCTGTTGTTGCCCACTTTCTACAGTTGTAGGTGTAAGATAAGAAGTTGTGTAATAGGATGTCTCAGATCTGATCAAGAGATTTACCTTAAAAAAAACAGAGTAGTTTTTTAGTAACTCTGAACCATTGTTCCAAGAATATGTGACAAGATATGTGAAAAGTTCAAAAAGATACTTTAGAGATATGGAAAAAGGCGGTCAGACATTCTTAATAGTTCTTAAAATTCTTAATAGTTTACCAAGAATAGGGGAAATACATCTATTCTTCCAATTGCTAGAGGAAAAGTTGAAGGAAAGATCTAGGTTAAGACAGCAAGGATGAAAACTGGAAAAATTAGACAGAAAAACTTTCAGAACCAATGATAAGGTAAAAGTAAGTAAATCTTTTACATGGAGTATGCATAGTAAATGATTAAGGGAGAGAGAGGGAAGTCAAGTCAGAAGGTATATATTTTCAAATATTTTGTCCAAACTTCTGAAAAAAAAAAAAAAGGGAAAATTGCAAAATGAGAATATAAGTAGCAGTGAAAGAATCAAGTAAAGAATAAAGTAACAGTTGATGAAAGGCTACCCTTTTACCATATCCTAACTCTCCTCAGGATAGAAAGGGAGCTTTCAGACAGCAAATCACAAGTTTATCATATACACTTCAGCAAATCTGCATCATGCCTTTTTTGAGAGAAAATGTAAACAAAACCTTTAAATTAAAAAAAAAAAACCAAAAACATGAAAAGCACTATGTTAGTTTGTTGGGGGTTTTTTTCTGTATTTGGGGGTAATTTTTAGTTCTCCTTGAAGAAATGTCTAAACACAGATTGTTTATACTCATCCTTTCTGGGAACACAATATTCAAGCTCTCAGACTAACTAAGCAAATCCAACTCTTAAAATTCTGTTCTTTCTTTGTTTCGAAAAATGCTCAAAAGATTGTATACCCATAACCCATAACAACACTGGGTACTGTGCTAACTATAAACCAAACCAAAATTTTAGGAGTCACAATCATTTGCAGTTCCTTGTTATTGATCATATTCTGACCAAGTGTTTAATTAAATTCCTACCATTGCAACATCTGCATGCCTACCTCATCAGCTGTGCTTATTCATTTGTGAACTTTCTTCTCTAAAGCAAACCTGCAAAATTATTAGATTATAGCAAGCCACTTCCTCAATAAGCATTTGAAAAGCAACATTTTTGTTAATTTAGTCCAGAGTGGCCACATGAACTCTGTGCAGGAAATGAGAGGTTGCCCTTCTGGAAGTTTTACAGTGTGAGAATGTAGCCTGGGATTCCTGTGAGTGCTTTCAGTTCTTGTGCTTTGTGTATGCAAAAGGGGCTCTAGGTACAGGTAGCAAATCCTTAAATGCCTTCATAAATTTACTGCAAAATATCAGTTTGCTTAGTGAGATTTCTTGCTATGACAATGCTCAGAAATTGTAAGATTTTAGATACTGTCTGATGAAAATTATTCACTTTTTAAAAAGATCATAGTGCGTGTTTATGAATTTCTGTGGTTGTGTTCTGCAAACCCAGCTGCATCACAATACATGTTCTAAAAACAAGATAGCTTGTGACAGGAAAGACAACTATCATTTGCTACAACGGAAGATAGCTGTTGTCTTCTCTAAGAAAATACTGCCTAGGGGAGGGGAGAGGAGTCTAACTTCCATGATCTTTGTCTCCAGACACTTTACATAAGCAGCTCTCCAGCTGTCCTCTTCTAAAAAAAAAAAAAAAAAACCAAAACAAGACAAAAAAACCCAAAACCACAACTCACAACTATAATAAATTACTTGGCTTAAGTAATTTTTTCCTTCTTTCTTGACAGAGGTTCTCAGCATGAAGGATGACAAATCATCTCAAGTAATACTTAATCTTTAGAAATTATTTACAACAAGTCAATGCTCCCAAGAATAAAATAAAGCACTTAATGCAGCGTACCATGATGTAGGGGAAGCAATAAAAGGGAAACACAGCTTGAACTGTAATCTTACTGGGTGACTTACATCTGAAGGCATCAGACTTGCAGTTACTGAGTGGCTAATCTGTTCTACTGTTTTTTAATCAGATGTTGGTATTATCTGCCACTAATTGCTTTTTCATTTCCACTTGTAATTATTCCATTGCATTGCATTGCATTGCATTCCATTGCATCCATTTGTGGTGAGAAGCTGAAAATGAAGCAGATCACCAAGAAAGAATTAATTGTTAATGAATAATCATCAGTAGGAAGCCAATTTCATTATCTTCAAAGAGGTAGCCAGAGATTACTAACTGGGGTTCTCTTACTTTCAGTTCATGACTGTAAAGTAATCACAAATAATCACAGCCTCCAACTTCAGCAGTTATTTTCTATTATGTGAATTGATACCCATTTTTGGTTTTGTTGTTTAATGCTAATGGTAGTATTCAAACTGGGGAATGCTAATTGGAAGGTGTATTCAGCAGGCTTCAGCCCTGATTGTTATTACAGCATCTTTTTCATTAGCATGTGATTCTAGGAGGTGTACATGACAATAGCTACTAAATTCCTCATGTTATAAATATATTATCTTTATCAATACATTTTAGGTAGTCAATTAAAATAGAAAGATACAAGCAAAGCTACTCTCTCAGCAATGCACAACAGTATGCCTGGTTTTAAAATATGCCATTGTTAACTCTTTATTGACAAATTCTCATTAAATCAATCTGTGAAAAGCATTAGGTGTAATAATGTTGAGGTCTGAGGAAAATCAATTAGAGTAAAAAAAACGTTGCATACTTTTAGATTTCCATGTGCTTCATCATTGTTTCATAGAATGATGGTCCAGTAAGAGCTGCTGACTCTCATTCTGCCTTGCTAGTGATTTTTTATCGGTCCTCTATGATACCAAAAACAACTGTGTAGAATAGCTTTCATAATGTTTTTAGATTAATTCTGTATTGTGATTTTTATTGAACTGCTAGAAAATAAATTATGCCAACTGTAGAGCAGATCCAATCTCTGTGTATTACTGCACTCATTGAAGCCTCTAATCTTCTCCTGTATGAGTATCTGATAACGACGGGATACAGGCTGGGTTTTTTCCAGCTCCTTACCTTTGAATGTGAAACTCCCTGAACTTTCACCAAGGGAACAGTTGTCACCTGTTAGTTCTCTTCTATCAGAGTTGATTTAAGACAAGCCAGCTTTTAGATAAATTTTTATTTTTCCCTGGAGTAGGGAGCGTAAGACAACCCCACCATCTGTATCTGGGGAAAGATATATAGTAAAAGTAGTTTTCTTCATGACCCTCCTCAGTAGCCTCATTAATCATTTAACTGGGAAGAATGGCAATATATCAACATTCTGGAAACTTAAACAAATACTCCTAAGGAAGATGAGCTCTTTGTGATTCCAGGTTTTCTGGAAAGAGAAAGAACAGAATTCTACTGAAATATTTTGCACTTCTCTCAAGCTGCATCTGAGACAACACCAAGCATGTTCAGTTGTAAACAATTTCTGAAAACCAGAGTAGATTCGGTTTAGACATAAGGAGGAAGATATTTACAGTAAGAGTGGTAGAAATTGGAACATGTTGCCCAGGGATGTGGTTGAGGATTTGTCCTTGGAGACATTCAAGATCAGACTTGATGCTGCCCTGGGCAGCCTGCTCTGGTTTGAGGTGTCCCTGCTCACTGAAGGGGGCTTGGACAAAATCACCTTTGAGAGTCACTTCCAACCCAGTGCAATCTGTGAATCTGTGAACATAGAATTCTGACCTTCGCTGAGATGAATAATTTGGCCTAAATAGAATTTACCTGCTTAATGTGTCCAGCAGTTTAGGGAACTGGAGATTGAGTTCAGCTATATGCAGCTTCTTTAAAAAAATCAGGTAATAGTCACATAAAACCCCATAAAACATTACAAGGCAGTTACAATGAACTGTTGTTAATCATATAAATAACCCATGTCACCTCTGTAAAGCAGCAATACATTCCTTTCTCTTTGAAGATTGTATTCTATGTGTTATGACAGAACTTGGATCAATAAAGTAACTTTTAATCAAAAGCAGCAAAGGTAATTTTCTCTTTAAGAAAAAAATCTTTTACTGTCTCACAACAAAGTATGATGTGCTGATGTCACTGCTGCCACAAAATATTCTTCCAGTTGTGCACGTTTGCATTTGGAGCAGGGTGGCTTCAGTTATATTTCTTTTTTTTGGCACAGGATCCAATGGTGTATTAAATAAATATTAATCTCTTGCTACCTTCAATTCATTTCTACCATATTAAGACTTTAAATATCTTCATTAATTGCTTAACTACGTTTTCCTAAAGTCCCCACAGGGTTTCTTGATTGTATTCTCTCTAATGTGTTACTACATGAATCATGTCTTCACTCTGCTGTAACACAGAACACATTTTTAGCCAATTGTGTTTTATAGATGTCTTTGATAAAATGAAAATTCAGCATTTTCAGACTCCAAAACTAAGCACACCTAGAAAGAGTCATTATCGTACTTCACATTTTAAAGGATAGAAAGAATTTCTGTCTCAGTTCATACATCCCTGGAGGTGTTAAAGGCCAGGCTAGATGAGGCTCTGGCTAGCCTGATCTCAGGTAGTGTGTCCCTGCCCATGGCAGGGGGATTGGAACTAGATGATCCTTGTGATCCCTGACTGATTCTGTGATTCTGTGATTTGTGAAAAATGTTTCTGGTCAAAATCATTCCATGGGTGAATGCAGAACATATTAGTATGAAACTGGCAAAAGAATCAATAGAAAAAAAACTGATTATTGAAATATCTATGATAAAATTATTGTCTGTGTAACAAAAATTGGTCTTGTTTAAAGTGAAGCTATGATACGATAAAAAAAAAAAAAAGAAGATTGTAAAGAAGTGCTAGATAAACAAATTGATTACAGCAGGTGCATCAATTAAAGCTGAGAGTTTAAATACAGTCTAATATTTTAGTTGACTTTTATTTGGTTTCTAAGTGTTGCATGTCACAAAAAGAAAAGAATGATCAAAAGACAGGAACAGTACACAATTTTTATATATATCTGGAACTGGATGATGGTTTATATAGGAAAAGCTCTCAAACTTAATCTAGCCACATGGCCATGAAAACAGAGGTGAAAGATGAAAAAGTAAAATGGCAACTATGAGAAAACATGTATTTTATGATAGGCCTGGAAAGATTGCTCCTGCAATTTAACAGGATAAACTTATTTTCAGTAAAACAGTTTTGGGAACTGCAAGCATATTCGCAAGTACCAAAAATGTTGTGTTTATGTATTTGTGCATACTTATTTTTAATGCAAATGTATGACACACTGTCCATTACTGTCCATTCAAGCTGAATTTGCCCTCCTCCTCCAAGCTCACATTTTTCCAGAGGATACTTCATGTTGAAATGGTCACAATGTTTTATAAACACAGGTTGCATTAGCTATTTTTCCATTGTTTCTTCGGATAATAATCATGTTTAGGAGAACAAAAGATCTGTAGAAGTATGTCCTGGCTCCCTTAATTACAGTTTTGGGTAAAGTGATAATTAGCTGCACATGTTTTTTTGTAATTGACCAGGGCAAACTGATCTCCAAGAAGATTTTAGCCTTTTTTTACTCTGTCTAATTCTGTTGTGTTTTTGTCATATTACAGACTCTGAAGTGAGAGAGCAAGAAATAAGAGGTAAAACTTGGGTACGAGTTCATCTGTTATTGGGCTTTCTCCTGTGAACTTTTCAGCTTTTGTTTCTGACCTTTCTTGAATTAAAGGAGGCATTTTAATTGGTATTGTTAATAATTAGCTGTCACACTTAGCCTGGTGTATCATAGACACTGATAATACTGCAGGGTTGTACTTCCCCTGTGTTAAGCCTAAATTGAAGCTTACATGACAACACTTAGACTATAGCTCACTTTGAAATGAAAGTGATACTTTTATGTTAAGAAAAGTGTTTACGGAAAGTGATATGTTAATGGCACAGTGGGAGTAGTAAGAATGCCATCTTATTGCTACAAAGATTCATAGCCAAAGAGACTTTGAAACTGGCTGGTTTTATTGTTGCCAGCAAGGAAATACTGATCACAAGATGAAGAATTCAGAGGCAGGTCTATAGGCCAACTCTAGCTAGAATTTTTTAAACTTTTAATAATACCACCTTTGTTTTGCACCCTTCTCATGACCAGGTTCCACTATTGCGGTGAGCCTCTACATAACAATACACCTAAATATGCATCCCAAAATTTTAGGAGGCAGAGCATAAATTTATCTTCCTAGCTGGTTTATTTTTTGTAAGTGACATTTTACAGCTACTCAGAATAATGCATTATTATCCATTCATTTCTGGAAATTAAATAATCTAATAAGTATAGATTGCTATGAACTGTAGAGCTTATGTCCTATTTCCAAGAAGTGAAATTAAGTGGGATACTTGAATAGTGAGACTGCAATTTATACATCTTCCAGAAGACCCAATTTGTAATTTGACTAAGATTCTAGCAAAACTGCAGCTGATTCCTTCATGTATGTATTAAAAAGAAGGAAACTTTTCAAACTTGGTACTTGATATAGACAAGGGATTTGTAGTCTGCCTATAGAATTCATGACAGAAAATGCCTATGAATCAATCAACTCAAAAACAAATTGCAGACCTGCCAGACAAAGCTTCTTATATCTTTTGCGGTTACCACCAAACAACAGAAAAGTGCTTCCTGAAAACAATAAGCAAAGGAGCATAAGGCTTCCATAGGAGTAATTCAGGTTTTCAACAGCAAAGCTGATCCCCCCATCACTCACTACAAAGAAGAATTTATGACACTTTCAGTATTTGATCTTATTTTCTATTTAACTATAATATAAACACGTGAGCTATTCAATTCATATGCATTTAGAAATGTCTTGGATCTATCATATAAATCAGCACGGGTCCTGTTCTAGAAGTCCAGTTACCTATGGTTTTAAAGTATGAGGCATTGACAGTCAAGCAAAGCAGTTCATGATTTATGTGGAACATTATGGAAACTTGCATCAGCCAGCATGCCATTTTTGATCAAGACTTTACGACCTCTGATTTCATTACCTGGGCTCTTTATACCACAATCAAAACATCATCAGAACCAACACCGAGAATTTTTAGGTTTATTCAGGCATACCCCAGCTCATAAACTGACACAATGGACTGTGACAGTTCTTTCAGAGGCATTGCAGTCCATCATGTCCTATGTGGCTGATGTTTGCATACACAAGTCTGTACACTAAAAGTTCTTATGAAATATTTATCACCAGAAAGGTAATGTGCATTATCAGTAACAGCTACCACCAAATAAAAGTAAAAATAAGTTAGTCATTTGCCATTTTCCCCTAAAGCACTAGGTGTGCACCATAGACTAATGTCTCCAAATTTTTATCTTAAAAAAAAAAAAAGTAAAAAAATCAGAAAAAAATATTTATCATTTATAAGTGCTTTAACTTATAAATGGGGTGAAAATTGTATGGCTTTCAAACACTTAGAAAGGGTCAAATAACCAGCTGCAAGGTGTAATTTATAATTGGAAGCAGTGACACACTACCTCCTACTGCAGCATCAAGGATAATTTTATAATACTGTCACCTGAATTATCATTTAATTTAGTAACAAATTCCTTGTAGCAGCCACTCCTGAAACACATTCAATTCAAAAGTATAAAGTACAGTCATATTTCTGCATTTATTTATAAGCTTCCTTATTTATTCCAAACCAAAATTTTGACACAGCATAAAAAATTCTGTTTGGTTTTAGGGGGTTTTCATTAAACTATAAGTGAATTGCCCTTCTGGCTGAAAATCTGTTTTCTTTTGCATTCTCATCCCTCTTATGTGCTACATTCCCTCTTAAATTCCACAAGGATTCTATAGATTTTATTTAAGCAGCGCCAAGTTGCATGAACAGATCTGCCCTAGAGAAGTTTGCCTCTTTTAGCATGCAGCGCACCACTAATGCTCCTTTTTCATTTAGGTTTTCAATTTGGATGAATTCCAAATTACCATTTATTCCAATAGAAATGCAACTAATTACACAAAGCATCTTAATAAAGAATGGAAACAAGATTAAAAGCCCTCCTCCTTCTGGTGTTTTAATGTGTGGAATTTATAAAATGTGGAAAGGTGCTTTAATTTCAGTTCTATTTAGGCCTCCTAAACAATCTTTTCTCTGGTATTTTAGTAATACCCAAACAGAACAGTATTCTAGTTTAAGACAAAATACACTCACCTTAAAAGCATTTATTGCACAGTTTGCCTTGTTCAAGTTTCAACTCTTCACACATAATGTGTTCAGAGCACCTACTTTGTCCTGAATAATTCCCTGCCCTAAGAAAGACACTTCTGTCTTCAACACCTTTGTACACTATGCAGAAATATGTCACTTGGATAAGGAATAAGAACAAACATTTTTCTGGTCAACTTGATATACTGCAGTCAAAACACAAGTTTGTGCAGCCTCTAAGAGCTGGACAAGATGCGTTTCAAACAAGCTCTTAATGGTTACACCGGTGTAACAGCCCTAAGCAGAAAAAAGAACAGGACTAGCAATGGTCAAATTAGATATGAGATTAGAGATGAAGATGAGCAGGGAAAGATAGGTATTATGTGAGTGATAGCAGTAGCACGAGAGATGTGAAGATAACTGAAGTCCTAGAAGGTAATAATACAATCTGCAAGTGGACAAGTCTGATGACATTTTTTTTTAATTGCACAACAAAAAGAATGTATGTACTGGAAAGGCAAAATAATAGATTATTCCCATGTGACCATTGCCTGCAGCCAAGCCTATGTAATTATGGACCTGTGCTAGCAAGGATGGATTGCAAGAGTACAAATGAAAGGGCTATTTCCTTCTGATACCTCCTCTGCACCACAAGAAAATGTCAGTCAGGATCCAGTTAAAACAGCCACTGTACCACAGAGCAGATCACTTATGCAATGCTGAACAGTCAAGACTCAATCATTGCATTAGGAATCTCTCTTATACTTGTGATGTGATCTGTTGAACAAAATATAGTACTGGTGGTCAAGCAAACAGAAAAAGATCTGATACAGAACTGAATGAGAATGCTGGAACTCAATGGAAACTTGTGGGAACACTGGAGAAAGCTAGAGATGGAGATTAAACTGGAGGAAGGATGTACTTCAGATTTGGCAATAATCTGCTGGGATGTATTCTTTCCATTGACTCAGAGACTAATTGTGAATGGGTGCGACCAAAATTTACAGAATAGTACAGCAAAATTACCTGACCTCTCAGGAGGGCCATTGTCACAGCTACTCCTCCTCCTCCACCTGGATTCAATGTCTGTATGCTCACTCTCAAAAGTCCAGCATGCTATTTGTTCCTTCCCTTGTCAAGTTCATGGTTACATGCACCTTGGCAAAAAACAGCACATCCTGGTGATACAGCAAGTTAGTATGTAGGAATGATTAAGAGGTCAAAAAAGGGATGTTGCCAGGATTGATTGGGTTTTCTAATAATGACTGTACAGAAGAGACTCCAGATCTCACTGGCAGAGCTAGTGAGACTGAACAGTGCATTATACATACAAACATACATACCATCGAGATTCATTGTGCTCTCTGTTACACATTCACTTTATAGTAACAAGCACCTAAGAGCTCAGGACTACATACGAGAATAACAAAGCCTTCCCAATTGTTTTAGTCAACCTATGCTTTTAACCTTTGAATGTTTCATTTACTTTGCAATACATAGGGGGAAGACAGCACAGATTAGAATTCAATTAGGGTAGGGAAATCTATCTTTTACTCTCAGCACAAATGAAAGGACAGCACAAACCAGTGAAAAGGGTCTCTTTATAGAAGATAATAATACATCTCATCCTTCATAAGTAGTACTTCCTTAAAATTAGGACACTGCCGGCTAGTAAATGGCTATTTACAGAACCAGTTCACAGTACATTTTGATACTAAACTCTTGAGTGGTCTTTACAGTGCTGTTCAAAATAAGATAAGTAGGAAATCTCACAATCTAAAAGCAAAAAGGTTAATAGCTGGGAGTTAAACAAAGTAGAAATATGCCAGATGCTACAGTCAAATGGTCAGCCCATAACAGAGCCTTGGCTGTAAACTTTCAGTTCAGTCTCCCCAGCAGCTTACAGAAAGCATGGCTTTTGTTTCCACAATAGCTTCCTTGAAACCTCAGTGTCCCCACTTTCCTCCTCTATGGTGTTGTCACAGTAGACAGGATATATTTACTAATAACAGTGTTACATAATTTACAGAAGTGGGGCAATTTTTGTTGCAGCTTAGACTATGCCTGTCTGTAGTAATTCATTATCTCAATACTCAGTGCTAACACAGTTTTCAGGAGTCTCAGGGCAATAAAGAAACAGCATAAATGTGCCCATCTGCAGCTGAGAACTTATCTAAAACTACTAGTTCTATATGCAGCTGCATTTTTTTACAGCAAATAAAAGCCATCTCCATAAAACATTTTTTTGTCTGTTTAGGGTTTGTTTTGGTTTGGGGGTTTTTTTAACATCTAGAATTGGTAAAAACTGCATGCCTCTACTTTTCTTGGGCATCTCTATATATCTTTGCACATTTTAAAAACTTAGCCAGAATGTACAACTGAAATGTCCCACAGGCCAGTTCTGCAATTTTTTTTTTTTTGAGTAAACTCCTACTGACAATGCAGAACTAAGTACCTCCAGTGAAGGGTCTGTATTCAGATCACCAGTTTCTTACTACAGATTTTCATGTCAATGACTCATGCAAAGTACCTGTTCTGTAGTTTTTACAGGTTAATTAAGCTCCCAAGACATTGCAAACTGGCAATAAAGTCCCAATAGAAACATGTAAGATGGAAATAATAAATGCTATTAAATAAGGATAAAATATTAGCATCACTACTCTTGCATTTCAAATAGTTTCCTTTAGTTTTCCAGTTATTTTCAACACTGCATGAATTAACTATTCCTGTTATACTGTCATGTGAAGGGATCTTAGGAAATGGAAATTGTTCCAAGTACTCCTGGATGTATCCAGTATTTAAATCACATTAAAGAAAATTGAAGAGCTGTCTAGTACTAATACATTCTTTTCCTACAGTAACTGCTGAGCTATTAATTATTTTTTTTATGAATTAATGAATGTTTACATGATTTAATTGCATGTTAGTTCCTTCTGTCTAAAAATTAATGTTAAGAGATATTTTTGCTATGTGGGAAGAAGAATCATATTTCTCAACAATTACAGAAATCTGAAATTTGCATCAATTTTTACACTGTTCTCAAATTAATATCAAGATCCTCACCACTTGATTCATTCTTGTGGTAGTATTTTAAGAATAAAAATCTTCAATAAGATTGGGTTTCTTTATCAAAGCACTCAAATTTTGTTTTGGTAAAATAAAAGTTAAAGTGCCATATCATAATTTTGCCCAGGGTGTTGTGGAGTCTCCTTCTCTGGAGATATTCAGGACCCACCTGGATGCATTCCAGTGTGATCTGGTATATGTGATCTTGCTCTGGCAGAGAGGTTAGACTAGATGATCTTTTGAGGTCCCTCCCAGTCCCAAACATTCTGTGATTCTGTGATCATGCATATATCTAGTTCTAGCTGATTATTTAGATGTAGACAGAGTTAACTGTACAACTTGAGTTCATAAAAGCACCTAAGATAAAGAGACGTGTGAGTATTTTGTGAGGGCATTGTTTCATGGAGTTTCAATACACATAGGAAAGTGTACATGTAGTACTGGGGTTTCACTCAATGTGTGCAGCAAAATTATACACTCGATACTCACTACCCAGTCAATGGCATTTCAAAGAACAAAGAAGGAAGAAGACCCTTCATTATTGCTTAATGATGGAAATAGTATATCAAATTTACATAATACATCAAGGGCTGTTTTACAAACCAAGATGTCCGTGAATGTATTGAACTGTTCAAGGACAGTTCATTTATGTTGTGTTAACAGAGCAATACCCTTATACTTGTTCTATTTACTGCACAAGTAATGAAAGGAAATCCCACCTGAAGAGTTATCTCCAAACAGAGAGAAAAATACATTTAATACTGATATAACAATAAAGTAAATTACTTGACTTACTTGACAATTTAAAGAAAAATACCAATGAATACTGTCAGAAAGATTCTGAAAGCCACTGCTGTCTCTGTCTATACTGAATCAGAGCAACAGCATGTGCCTGCCTGTGGACCGGCTGACTTAAAGAGTGTCCAGAAGCTGTGTTAAATCTGTCGGGAAGTAAGAAGCTAGGAAAGCCACAAAGACCATGAACCTGTCTCCCAGCATGTGTAAAATGACCATGTAAAACAGCATGGATTAATTCCAGTGAGATGTGAGTTTCTGACAGTGGGATCACAAAGGAGGTTATTAAAATAATTTCAAATTTCTGAATGTAACTAGACTGCAGCTGAAGCAATGTGACAGACCTGAGGGAGACAGCATGCCTCTGTGAGCTTTGAAAGAAGACAAGAACACCAGTAGCATCCCAAATATTTTTGGGAATCACTACACGGCACGGCTTCTTAAGAGAGATGCTCAGAGGAAATATGAGGAGCTGGCAATTAAAGGCACAAATACTGTAAGAGGAAAAGGCAGCAATATTGCAGAAGAGTCATTCTTCAAGAGTGATCATTTTATGATCTAACAATCATATAGTTCATTGTTTATGTTCATTCTGCTGCCTATGCATGTATAAAAATTCTTCCCCTACTAACTTTGTAGTAAGAGTAACCCTCCTATTCTTCACTTGTTCACAGAAAGGAACCAACATGCTCTCTCTTCCCATAACATTTGGGGATACCGTACGACTGGGATGACTGCTTAACCTAGTGAACAGCCTGATGAAGGGAACAGAGAAACATGATCCTTCCTCCTATCCTCTCTGAAATTAAAATATCAGCACAGAGATCCTTTGAAGATGCCAGATGTAATTACTTCTCTGTAGCCACTGGGACTCCAGGTAAAAACAAAAAAACAAAACAACAAAAAACAAAATCAAACACCCAAACCCAAACAAACAACAAACCAAAATTCTTATTCACGAATGTGAATAAGAACATAACACCTACCACCCCTTAGCAAGTCTCTCATAGTCTCTACTTTTTACACTCCTGCTCATTATCTTAAAATATTCCATCAAATATAGCCAAGTCATTTGTCCTCAAATAGTGAAGAGCTTGAAGACACAACTTTCTGCAGGGCTTTCTTTCATCTTTTCCTATATACCTTCATTCTAAGTTTTTGCTTGCCTTTAATGCATGTATAACTGACTTTCTCAGATGGAAGTGCATTTCAAAGCACTTGACTGGGTCCTGGAGAATTCACGCATAGCTTAAATATTAGAGATGTCAGAGGAGAATCACTGGCACCAGAGAATGACCCAAGCTTTGTCTGAGGATTTGCAGCCTTTTGAGCTTGAAGGCAATGCTCCTTAAAAGTACCACTGTTGAATTTACCAGTCGCATCACTGATTCATTGCCTCGTGTTTCCCATCAGACTATCAAGCCTCTGCCAGAGCGTTGCCAAGCAACCCAGTCTTGGGCTAAACACAAAAATAGGTGCCACAAAGGCTTCATGATTGACTGAAGTCCCTTCTCTTCACACTGATAATCTTGCTTTCAGGTACCATGCAGGTCTCCATTGCCCCAAAACTTTGCTTCTACTAAGTGTTGAATGTGATGTGTGGAAACAGATTGCTGACTGCAGTGAGCTGCAACTAACTGCTGCGGTGGTATAAACAAAAAATCTTTTCCTAGTCATTCTCCTTCAGCAAGAATGTTAAACCCAGAGTATGTTTTTGATGCTGCTGCCGTTTGCTAAGAATACAACCACAAAAGCTCATCACTAGACTTTTGGCTCACATGCTGCATATAATAAGACTGTAATAAGATCCATCATTTAAGAGTCACGGACTCAATTTATGTCACATAGCAGCAATGCTAAATAGGTGTTTGGATTCATTTGTTTATTTCCAGCTGTCTTGATAAATACCAGTTCTTTTCCAACACTAGTCCTTAAGCACCATTTCAGAAATCCCACAAATTAATTTTAAAGTCTATATTTTGAAAGGCAAAGGTTAATAAAGGAATCAGCTTTTAAATCTTTATTTGTTACTTAGAGGTTAAGTAACTGGATTCATTTTAGGGTACCACTCATGGTAGTATGTTGTTTTTAATTTTACTGACTGGTCATCCATTTTTCACCAAAGTATTCACAAGGGTGTTTTGTTTAAAAATGCACAAAGGTATCTTATTAAATAATGTCACAAACATGAAGTTCATTATTATGCAAATGCCATCCTCAGAACAGATTTGTTAATTGCAACTCATTTGCATAATTAATGAACTCTCAAATGAATAATGCCTTTGCAGATTTGTGCAGCATTGTTTTAAAATAAATTATAAAATACATGTCAAATGAAGAGTGCTTCTTAGATTCCCATAGCATTGTTTGAAAATTAATTACCAAATGCTTGTCAAATTAAAATGAGTTTATAGTTTTTACAATGTTATTTTAAAATTAATAACAAAATAAAATGTCACCATACTGAAGTAAATAACCTTTTCTTAAAAAAAAAAAAAAAAAGAAGCAGAAGAAAGAAGTGCAGAAAAATAAGTTTCCATTTCAGTTAAATTGTTTCTTATACCAACCCCGAGCTCTACTTATTTTTTTATAGCATTATGATTTGACAAACTTGGTAGCTGTCTGTCATTGTTTTAGTATATTGAGATCAATTTAATTATATTGTTTTGTATCTCTCATAGTACTAATGATTAATGATAGTGCATGTGAAAATGTTGTGTGGGCAAGGTCATGGCATATTAGTAACAAAAAAAAACTTCAGAGACTGCCGATTCATGCTTATTTTTTATAAAGACTTACGTATCTTTAAAATTCATTTGATTTCTGGATTTTTTTTAAGAAGTCTCATGGACCAGGATTTTCTTTCTTGTCATGTAACTTATATTTCCATTTTTCTCACAGAAAAACAACCCAGAAGTTCATGAAAGTTGAGATTTTCCTGCATTCATAACTGTGCAACCTAAATAAAGTCATATCCGTCTCAGGAATGCAGCACTACAGCTTGATATTCCTTAACTGTCTATAATTTAAAAATTCTGATTATGGATGACCTTCCATTCTGAGACACGAAACCCCAGGCAGATTCTCTGCTTTCTGTAAATTAGTGTTCACTTTCTCTAAAGGAAAAAACCCTACCTTCATGTCCTGAGTACCTGTCTGTTTCTGTAAATGATGGAGGATTTAGATAGCCTGTTATACACAGCCAAAAATATTATAGAGGCACTTTACCAATTCTTTGAAGATCAGCCCTGCCAGGTAAAGAGACAGCTTCCAACCATTTCACAATCCTCCGAGTTATGTTAAAATCCATTCCAAAAAATTAATGAGGTCAATAACATTTTTTAAAGCAACCTGAAGGAAGAACAGCTCCTTTGTTCACTTTTATATTGTCTATAATTCTTCAAAAGAGTTCTGTACTGTAGATGTTATCTTAGTTATAGCTTTATTCAGTCCCAATCAGTGTCTTGACAATGTGTACATAAATGTGAGTGTCTGTCTTTGCAGACAAGCACAATCTGAACTCAAGACAAAAAGGACTAAGGTAAATTTTATATTAAAATAAAAGAAAACAAAACACCTCCAATTCCTGGATTCCTTCTGTAGTGTAGTTGAGGTTGTTTACTGTGGAGTGGCAAGAGAAAATGTAAATGTGGAAAACAGATTGACCTGTTTCAGACACTTCTTCAAGCTGATGGATACAGTAATGGGCTAAACAGAGATCAAGTATGTAATGTGATCAGAGCAAATAATCTTTTCTGTCCTTCCAAAGCAGCTGTGGGATTCACACTCCTAAGAAGCAATAGAGATTACAAATTAAATAAAACAAGCCTCCGCCTTGGTTACGTTAGTATAAACTGGAGGCAATGAGGTTTGTGTAACACTAAAAGCACAGAAGGCACACAGGAGATTGTAGTATATTGTATAAAATGAAGAGCATAATTTTTAAAACAGATGTAATGGAAGACACATGGTAACCAAGCAGGACCCATGCATATTTGGTCACGCAGATGACAAGATTTCATTCTGTGCCTTCAGATGACCGTTCATGCTACAACAGTACTGCCACTAAAGGAGAGTGATCTATAGCTACTGCAGAACATACTTCTTCAGGCATTTAGCATGGTGGGCTGTGGCTTCTCGCCATGAATGGAATTTACTGGGGACAGTGATCAGAGGAGACGCTTCAAAACTCTGGAGTGATGCAGATTGCATTCAAGAAATCACAGTCCTTGAACTTAAGTGTCATTAAGTCATTTTGCAGGTGTGAGAGCTGCTAGTGGAGAACACTGTCATTTTAAAGTTTATTTCACTTGATTACTCAGGGGCTAACTAACTGTGTGAGTCATCCATCAACATGACTGTTACTCTAGAGATTTAAAATGCTTAATGTGTTGTTGCTGTATTGTGTCACTGAGCTTACCAATTGAGAGGATATCTTTGCACAGGGATAGATCGTGTAGAGAACATTGGTGACATTAAATTCCTGCAGTTTGCCCTTCAAACCAGTCCCAGCTCCTTACCACCAGGAGGAAATAGTTCTGATGATACAAAGCCTGTTTGTTTACTGTGGAAGACTGGTCTGCATCAAGTAGCCTGGAAAGAACCATTCATTTTAGAAACTTCACTGGGTTAAGGAAAGTAATCTTTCCTCCTTGGATTGCCATGGACATTGGTATATTCAGCATTACTTTCTATTCAATGAGTTTACGTGCTGAATTCTTTCTTTATAAAATATTTTCTTAGACAAAAATTTAACTTAACTTTATATCAATGTCTTTTCTCTTTCTCATCACATCTGTGAAAAAGCTATAGAATTCCTACAAGTTGTAAAGTAAAGGTGTAGATTTTCTGGACATCTAGAAGGATATATTCTGCAAATGTTCCAAATTACTGAGAAAATAAACATTTCAGGTAATGTATGATGGTCAGATATTCTTGTCTAATAATTAAGTTGCTGACTTTTCTGTTAGTGCAACAATTTACATTAATTTATATGAATTTTTAAAACAAACAATCGTAGTTGAAAGAGAGATATGGCTGATAATCACTCTGACTTTAGCTTCAGTGCAATCAGTGGAATTGTACTGATCTATTAAGAATGAGTTCTGGTCCTGCTGTACTGGTGTTTTACACTCCTATTACTCTTTCTATCCTTTTCTTTAATGAATGCCAGTTCTTCCGTTATTAAATATCCAATAAAATGCAACGAGGAAATCATTAATATATCAATGATGTAATTTCTTTGAAATCTCTGTGAGTGAGGGTCCAAATCTGCTGCCATTCATCTGGATGGAAAAGGCATTAGGACCTGGGGGACAGCAAGCTGGACATGGGCCGGCAACATGTTCTGACAGCAAACATAGCCAGCAGCGTCCCATTCAACCCCCCTCAGCATGGTGTGAGGGTTTTAGAAATGATTATTGAAAGTCAAAGATATGTCTACAAAAGGTTTAATTCTAGTAACTTGCCTTTTCAACTGGCTTAGGAAAATAAATGCAGCGAGAGATGCAGGAAAATAAGTTTCTTTGCTTTAAAAAAAAAAATACTCAACCCTCTTGTTAAAGTACAGATTTCTCTATGAGTTATACATATAGCAGAAAAGGATTTTTTAAATCCAGTAAAAACTGCAGTGAACTAGTTATATAAGACAGACCACTGTTTTAAAAAAAAAAAATAGAATCACTGAAAGAATTAAACTCTAATACATTTGCCTTTAGAAAGTAACACATCCAATGACAACTATGGAAGGATTACAGAGGACTTATTCTGTAGTAATCTTCAATTTATAATCACTTAGTTTCTTTTGGATTAGATCCAATCCATTTCATTAACCTGTAGTAAGGTTTTTCCTTTCTTGCATTTTAATCCACTCTAGCCTGATTTACGAAGATTAACTTCAGATTGAAGTTCTTGAGATCCACATCTCCAGATCACAATATTTTACTTGGAAACACACATGTCATAAAATGTGTTTCAAGTAATGCCCCTTTTCACTTTTACTAATTTCAGTCTGAAAATTATTGAAATGTTTGTAGATTCCAAAACCTATCGTTAAACCAAAAATAAGAACCAAATTTAAATCTGCCATTAGTGAGCCTGAAGATAAAGATAATTCTTTTTGACCTAATGAAACAAGAAAGAATTAATAAATTTATATAAGTAAATGAAAATTAAAAAGAGAGATGAAGAACAAGCAAGACATCTGTTTAGTAATAAAGCCTGAAACATACCTTAGTTGGTTTGCATACCATTCCAAAGTTTGAGGGGAAAGTATTTAATTAGGTACTAAGACAATCTAATTCAGTTTTCAGTCATTGTGGTGCAAACTGATTCAAACATGTTGTAAATCCTTTGTCTACTTAGGAAATTTAAGAGCCATATGGTTATTTTGGTGTGGGGGTTTCTGTCCCTATGGAGAGTCACCCATCATTACCACATTACAGCAAACTGAAGCTGAGTACTTGAAAGTACCTGATCTCATATATTTTAGATACTAAAATACACCTGAAAAGAGGAGTTGGTACCTGCATTTTGAAAAAGTACAAACTTGTGATGTCTACTATAGGTGTATATAATTATTCACACAGATGCTTACTGTGACTCAATCAACATGCAAGTTCCAGACGTTATAATACATCTTAATTTGTGAAATAAGAAAATCAAATATTTAGGATGTTGTTGTGCAAAGATACTGTGCATTCATTACAACTGATGTAACCCTAACATTTCAGCTTTTCTGTTTTGTTTTTAATGACAACTTCTTCCTTCCTATTTCCATTTCACGGTAGTATTTGGGTTTCTAAGTATTCTCAAACAAAATAATAAAGAAAATATAAGCCTTTAAGCCTTCTCCAGATATGATTGACTTTTTTTTCCAGTACATCCTGCATTTTTATTCTGAAAGTCCTGTACTAGAATATAAATAGATTACATCTTTGCTCAATGTACTTTGTTAACTGAGATAATCAGAGCTACAAGAACTCTTAACTCTTAAACTGTCATAGTCCACACTGTTGACAGCCACAATCACTTACTGGATATTTTTCTCTGAATCATTCATATTTCTCCTAAAATTATAGAAAATGCATCAGAATCACATTACAAAGATACTACTATATTTTAAAAATCACACACATAAAAAATAAGAGAAGGAGTTGAAGCAGAAAAATCTCTTAATATTTTTTAATTTTACATTTGGTTTTGGCTCTGCCCCTCTTTGTCTCCAAAGAGGATGGTCCTCTCTGAGTGGCCACAGAAACATCAACATGCACTCTCTAGCTCTGGAGAATAGCTCTCAAAGTCTTTCACATACATGCACCATCACCTCACTTTGAAGGCATTGCTGAATAATACCTGTGTCCTTGGAAAGCTGTAAAGAATCAGCTGACTATTATATAAACGGGGGATTTGTGGGTGCTCATATCAGTTAGCATTTTACACAGAGAATATATATCACACAACCCTGTTAGCAGGCAAGATTCACTTGCCCACTTCTCTCTGAATCAGACGTGAGAACTTGAAACACAGCACTCCCTTTTCAGTCCTCTCTGCTCAAGTGATTAATCTTATTTTTCCTCCATCGCATGTCATGCGCCCTTTGACAGTTTCAGGAATTTAGCAGATATATGGTTATGCTGGTGTGGAGGTTTCTGTCCTTATGGAGTGTGACCCAACACACATTGAGGTCTGTGACACAGCCTTGAATCCAGCCATGGCATGGACATTAGTAATGTTGAGACTGTATAGCCATATGTTAGGATTGTATGGATCATATTCTGACTGCAATGATGAGCAACAGCTTGATGCAAGGCGCATAAGGATGTGCATTAGCCTACAGCTAGCAGTGCAAGATCAAAAAGGATAAGGCTGATGTATCTGATCAAACAAAATATGATTTTAATATATGACTGTGGATTCATTTTGTATGGCATTTATATCTATGAGGCTCTTTGTCTGACGATGAAGCAGCCTAAAAGTCTTCGTGGGAAAGTGATTCAAATTAATGTTAATATATGGTCAATTGTGTCCAGACTGTTCCATTTAAACTGAGTTTAAGTGAATAACATTCCATGTTTTGGTTTGGTTTTTTTTTTTTCCTTTTTCCTAAATATTACTGTTATGGCACATTTCTTCTTTCTATATAGAGACATCACAGCAAAAATAAAAATAATCAAATAAATACGAATCTGTCATTACACATGGAAAACCATAATGAAAATATATGTCTGCCAAGAGTTGAATGAAATTAAATCTCTTTTTCTGATAATTGCTATAAACTTTCTTTCACTCATTATTTTTCCAGAAAATTAGCTTTCTACTCAAACACAAAGTACCAGTAAAAAGGTCTCTAATAAAGCTGGGATAAATTGTATTTTTCATTTGGGGATAAAAGGTTCAAAATAGAAATACTGATTTTTTTTTTCAAGCAAGAATCAAAATAAAACATTAAGAAATGCCTCAAATCCCAAGATATTGTGTCCAATGTGTATTTTTCACGTGAATTAACCAAACAATTATCTTCTAATTTTTTTTTTTTAACTTTCAAAACAGATGTTCAACATTTTATATTCTAAAAGAATATCAAAATCTTCACTGTTTTTTCTAAACAGTATTGCTTTTTCTAAAATAGTACTGTCAAATTTGGTATATTTTGACTTTGATGAATTAATGTTGAAGTTCATTTACTTACAAAAGTAAAACCTGAGAAAATTCCTGATACATCTCTGCTCCTGTGAGCTCCAGGATCAGATTTTAGTTTGATAGATGCCTTAGTTATTACTATAGTGTAGTCTTAGTTGCTTGTGGGTTGTGGTTGTTTTGTGAGAGGGCTTTTGAATTTCTGCAATCAAATCCTGTAAACTACCAGAGTATCTTTAACAAAACACCTTTTTTCCATAATACAAATATTTCCATAGTGGAAATTCCTCATCTTCAGTGTATGTGTCCATGCTAATGTAGGAAAGGAAACACTGCAGAGAGCCTGGATTCCTGGTATATAGGGTTCCAAATTTTGTCAGGAATATGGCAGGCCTTTTTCACTAAGAGAAAATAGACATTTTCAACATGACACTCGAATTCCAGATAAGCATACTGATCCTTGGCTATTTGGATAGTTGTCACATTAATTTTTAAAATTTGAAAGCTCCAAGTTGTGGGTTTTCTTTTTTCCCAACATAGAATGAAGTCCAAATGCTTAAAACTATTTGCAAAGCAAATTTTTTGTTTTTCAGCCATTCTCACAGTTCACTTCATTGGAGCTATTTACAGGACTAAGAGAAGCAGATTTTAACCACAGTAGCTGTGTTTAGACTAGTAGATTTGAGTGCCAGGAATGTGCTTCTGGGCACTGGAATTTGATTGTCTACACGGTTAAATTGTTAAAAGATACTCTGGCACACTCCTGGCTATTCCCAGATAGAGCAGTTCCAAACAATTCACAATGACCTTTCCCTATAGGTAGAATGAACACAAATGTCCTTTGTATGAAAGACAGTATCACAGCATGGATGTGGCCCAGTCTGCACCACACACCAAAGAACAATTATAAGTAATTTTAATTTCGTGGTGTAGAAATAATCAGTGTAGAGCACAAAAGAAAATTAAAATCTTGACTTTCTATTCATGGAAGAGAAGAAATGTCTGAAGAAAGGGGACAAAGTAACAATTTTCTAATGTTAGCAACCAGATTGTTTTTTTTAGATGGCCTATCCCTTTCTCTCATCTTCTCAGTACTATAAAAAACCTAATGCTCCTTCTGACCATAGTGGTTTACTATTATGTCTTTTCACCATTTCCCACGTTGTAGTAACATATCAATAAACTTATAAAGAAAACTGCATGTGTTTCACTCATTAGTAAATTTCACATTAGAAAATGTAGGTATATTAATTCTGAGCAGGCCTTTGTCCAACCCAAGCATTTCATTGAAGATTCTGTGCAAAAAAGACTATTCAAAATCTTTTCCTTCTGAATCCCTATGACCGAAAGAAAAGATGGTTTTGAACACCAAGGATCAGCTCACTCAGGGAACTAAAAGCTAAATTGTGTTTGTGTCTTTGCAGGAATACACTAGGGCAGAAGGGCATCTTCTTCAGGCATTCAGTCTCTGCTCAGGGTGGAACATAATGGCAGTGATTGTATTCATGGAATGACAGGACTCTGCAAAGCTAAACCCCCTAGAAATTACGTGTGAGAAGGGGTATGGCCTCTCACCCATTTTACTGCATCATGGATACATCTGGAAATGAGAAGCAGAGTTTTCTGCCTCTAAACTGTTGGGTTTTTTGGTCGTTTTGTTTTGGGGTTTTTTGCCTGTACTGATTATGTTTACCTTTAGAAATCTGAGGACTGCTTCACTGAGGCACCAGAGAGAGCCTCTGAACTCTCCACTGCTCATGCTCAAGGACCTTCCTAGAAAAGGCGCTGTAAGCAATCCTGTTAGATACACGGAGGTGGGCAGGTCTGCTAAGTGCAGTTTGAACTGGTTCACAGAATCAGGAATAAGGATCTGCTTTTCCTTTTATCTTTCTTCTAAATGGAATGAGGCAGGACTCTAAGGAAATGTTCATTGCTAGCTGCTCATCTATGCACTGTAATCCACTCCATAGACCTGATTTGTGTAATACTTTGGAAATGAAAAACAGTAGACTAGTTAATAGCTATCTTTATCGAGAGTACAGTATAAAGACCCTGTTATATAAAAAAAAGGTCACACAAATTAGTTGATTTGAGGATTCCTCTAGCATTTCAGAGGGAATTTATTTAAAACCATGTATATTAATAAAGCAAAGCCCATGGTGTTTCCAAGCATGCTTGGTGACATGTGCAGAACTGCCAAATGGTCCATTATTTCTAAAAATTATGTGTCCCAAGGCAGTAGCAAACTTGTTCTCCAGGCTGTGGCATGGGTTTATGTGCTAGGTTTAGTACATCCCTTTATCCTATGCTTTCCAAGGCAAGTATGTTTTCTAAAGCCCTATTCTTTGAAAAACTTTTTATTTTCTTTTTTTCAGAATGCATCCTAAAATGACTGCTTATTCTGTGTTGTCTCCTGAGCATTGACACTGTCCAAGACAGAGAATGGAAAAAGCAAAGTATGAAAATGAAAGATCTGGAAAGTAGTGGACGTGCTATAGCAGCACATAAGGTCTATACAGTAGTAAAAAATAAGACAGTGCTGCACTTTTATATGCCCTGTGTATTTTGTCATGTTAATTATCTGTTATACTGGTGAGAGCAATCACTCTCTTTAGGCATATAGTATTCCATATAAATCATTATGTCTGAGGATGTTTAGAGGTTTAGTTTTGGTTTTGGCACTTACTGGATTATTTCATGCTATAGTGACAATAAGAAATGCAGAGACAATATTTTAGGCTGTTCACTTACAGCAAAAAAATAATTTTCTTGCACAAGAAGAGGCTTTTCAGAAAGGATATGTATTTACTTGAGTCAAACCTTTTAGTGGGGGCATCTTGTCAGAGATAAAAGTACAGGTTGCCAGCGGCAAATGCTTAGAACTTTAGATTGTACACAAAAGGGGAAAAAAAAACAGACATGGTGATAAAACAGGACAAATTCACTTTCTTTACAGATCCAGGAGCTACTTGTTAGCATGTAAATCACTTTTGCTACTAATTCAGCAACTAAATAAATGTATTTTCAATTTTAACAGGTCTGCACTCTGGTGCAACAGACCTCTATCAGGTCAATTCAGTTATAAAGCATTTTGCCTGAAGACAGTGTTGCCAAAAATTTTGGATTCACAAGGAATTGTTGAACAGATCTCAGCTTCCCCCTGAGCCTGCTAAAGAGAATTCATGGGAATGGTGATTTTGAAGATGAGAACATTTATCAAATAGCTACATTGTTCTCAGCACAGTATGATCCTTCTACTTTTAAACAGCCTGATAGAGTGCTGCATGGCATAGCAGAGATATCCCTGGCTTAGTATCTGACTTCAGGGAAGTCACTCTACCCATTTTTCATCCTCTCTCCTGCTCTGTCATGTGCATGCACAGTCACCACCTCAGTTTCTCCACTTTATAGACTAAGCTAATGCTACTGACCTCTGTAAAGTTCCTTGAAAACTGCTGATGTGATGTAGGTAAAGCACTACTCATGTACAGCTAAATCTCATTTTCCCTTCCTGAAGATTTGAATGCCTTAGAAAATAAAGAAAATTAAAACTTTTATATTCATAAAATCATTAGTCTATAGTAGAAGGGTGAATGCTTGGAGTAGATCAGTTCTGCCCTCACCAGCAGAGCTGATAATAATCAGTCACTTATGTGCTATTTCACAGCTGATACCTCCTCCAAAAAAAAATTAATTGCAAAAGTTTCACAGATGTCTGCAGCAGTTGACCAGAGCTCTTGGGTTATTGCTTGTCAGACTATTAATGGGTTTGGCTAACCATGACAGTCATTACTTTCCCCCTCCTGTGAGCTACTTTCTGTGTAATTTATGCATAGGTTTTGCCAAGATTTGACAACTTTCAGGATATTAACATAAAATTAGACTGCAGAGCTGAACAATGGGTGGCATTAAAATTAGCAGCAGTGGAAACCAATCAAAGAGAATTGTTTTCTCTCCTGCTTTGCTTTTAAGTTAATATTTTTATTTATTTTATCTTATTATCATTTTCAGTTTTGTTTTGCTGGGTACCTTATGAACCTTCAGAACAGTGGAGAAATTTCAATTAAGGAAAATGCCTGACAGCATCTTAAACAACAGCTATCCTGAAATCACTCACAGAGGAAGAAAAGTTAGAAGTGTTTTTTTGAAAAAGGGACTTTAAATGGAGCAGAGTCTGCTCCACACAGATTGTTTAGTGAATGCCATTACAGAATGCAGTGTGTGTGTTAATAAGTAAGGACATCTGGTAACCAGCTTTTTTCTGATTCATTAACTGACTCTGCTTCTGTGGCCACAGGGCTTGATAGGAAAGACTGCAAGACTTCTGCTCACAGAAAATGGGACTTTGATGTATGCTTCATTTCTTTGACCCAACCATATCCTTAAAATTTCCTCTAATGCCACCATTATAAATATTTAAATTTGAAATGTTGCTGGAAATACTTAAAACCTCACAAGAATGCATCCTCCTATTTAACTGTACATAGCAAGAGGCCATAATTAAAATTCCTTCATTGATCTCTTACAACTCACTCAACACAACAGTATGTGATTCTCTCTACTTGTTAGCATTTACCATGGCTATATTTTATTATTAAGTTATTCTCCTGTTTCTCAGTGTTAACACACTTTTCAACCATGATTCAAGACAATGGATGGAATATTCCTGGGGGGGGGCGGAAACCTTAGAGATTATTCCTCTTTTTGAAAACTACAATTTGTGCCAAACCAGTAGGACTTTTTTTTTTTTTTGTTTCAAATCTTCCATGAGTTTAATGAGCTTGGACAGAGAAAGTAAAAGCACCACACTGCTCATATCAAGTGCTGTTTTTCTTCATATAATGCAAGTAAAACAGCCCCAAATGCTCTAGAGAAAATGATTGAGCAAAAGAAATCTAACTTGATAGTACATGTTGAGGGATGAAATGGACAATGAAGTATCCATATGTTGTTTTTACACAGTAATTAGAAACTGTCACACACCGTTTCATTTTTTAGTTTCCTTGGGCTTATTTGCATCTATGAGTCTTTCCTTAGAGCAGAGTTGCAAGCATCAAACTGGCACCCAGTTGAAATCCTCGGCAGTGACACGTGGGCTTCTTCCACCTCATGGACAAAAAGCCAGCGGCAGGTACTGTGATGGCCCAGAGCACAGCTCAGCAGCAGCCAGCTGCAGCCTCTCTTACCTCTGCATCTAAATTTTCTTAGGTTGAAGCAGTGGCTGTTCTCATGGTGTGAGTTTGTATATTATTGAGCATATAGACTAGGTTTTGTTTCCAACAGGACTTTGACATATTATCCTGCAAGTACATTCAATAGGAGGTTGACTCCTCATTTCCCCAGATTCCTTTGTAAATCCTTGCTTCTTCTCAGAGGAAAGACAAAGACAAGGCAAACAGCTATCTGGTTCTCAGTTTTCCCACATATATAGAATGTTGCCCACAAGATTTTGACACTTTTTTTCCAGCTTTTTGGTAATGATTTCCTTTTATGTCCCAATAAACAGATGGTTCATTTAAAATATCCAGATCTGATCTTCAGGATTTCACAAGAGCAGAATGATCGATAAAGCTATTTTGATCATCCCAGTGGTAATGATGACTGAGAATTTGGTTGTATCGGCA
This sequence comes from Psilopogon haemacephalus, assembly GCA_013396835.1. Classification (NCBI taxonomy): domain Eukaryota; kingdom Metazoa; phylum Chordata; class Aves; order Piciformes; family Megalaimidae; genus Psilopogon; species Psilopogon haemacephalus. Next base: position 232,384 of record VWZI01004852.1, read on the forward strand.
TTTTTTTTCTAAAATAAGGGAGATAGATAGATATGTATACATGTACGTACACTTTGTTGCCAGCTAAGAAACTCAGTCAGTGTGTTGTACAAGTTGATATTTCCTATCTATGAACTGTTTCCCAAGCTTTGTAAAACACCAGAAAGCTGTATGCATAGTTCTTGTCCATAAAAGATAGTTTGTGTCTCTGGATTGCTGTTGAATGTCAACTTTTAAATGATCTATGACCACAACAAGCAAGCCTCTGAAAAACATCAAAGGACATTGATTACATCCACAGCTACATCTAAGAGGCAGAATTCAAAGGTCTACCAGTAAACTACTATTTTTTTAAGCGCTGGGCCAGATCCCTAATGTTGCTAATCTTCCTTTGTTCATTCCTGACTAAGCAAAATTGAATTTGTTTTATAAAGAGCTGAATAAATTTGTACTGTAATTAGTAATTATTTGTGCTGTAATAGCACTGAAACACTCCCCTCTGTCAACTTCTGTACAGCTTCTCAGAGATCCTTGTCTTCACACTTAAACCAAAAATGGCTCTAACATAAACCTACTTCGTTCACACAAATAAGCCTTCAAAGAGAATGAGTTGTGCTTACTCATAGTCACTCAAAACTATGAAGCATAGATCTCTGCTTTTACGTGCAATTTACTGAACAATTTTAATAATTTTAGTTGTTATTTACACTATATTCAAACAATAAGTAGAACTTTTTTCTTAACATGGCGGCAAATCCCCAGGAAGCTATGAAGATACCAGCCAAAAAAAAATACGGATATTATATATTACAGAAACTTTCAAAGGTAATTATGATATCTTACTTTATTTTTACAATTGTAAATACCAAAAAGAAAAAAAATATATATAAAGCTAGTTTGAGAAATAGCAGAGTTATTGGTCAACACAGTGGAAGGCATGTCACTGGTTATAGCACAGCTGCTGGAGGTGACTGTGTTGGTATCTGTAGCATGTTGATGTGTGAAGTGAAAAAATGAATCTTATTCCTCAGGAGAGTCCTGCATATGTCACGTATATTGTCTCATTAAGCCAATCCATTTATCAAGCCACTGAATGCCAATTAAATTGCACAGGATGGTGCAGGTATATGGTGGGATGATGGTGCCAAACTTTATTACAGCTGAGCTTTTCTGGCTCAGTACATTCCTACATAGCAAAATGGCAGACATATCAAAGCCAAATTAAATGTTCTTGAAATAATGCCTTTAAAGATGAAGAAATGCCACTGTTTGGCACAAAAGAGTATGAAATATAATGTCACTTCTTAGTGTACTTTTAGTTCCAATGAAGATGTCACGGCTCAGATCCAGCCAGTGCCAAATGTCTTCACAGCGTGCAAATTAGATCAGTGTAATTTCATCAGGATGATGATCAGACTCTGTTATAGTTATATGGCTGCATACACAGCTTCTGCTGACTGCTGCAGTCAGACTGGCACAGCTGAGCTGATGCTGCCATCCTCAGAAAGAGACAGAAGTTCATTTTATAGCATTCTCCTGATGCCAAAGTCCAAAGAACATTCCTAGACCCTAAGAATATATTGAATTAGTATTTTCTTTGAAGAATTGACCCAAAGAACTCTCATTTTATCTCCCACAACAGTTCCCTTTTTATCTTCGGCATCAGTAACATGAATACCTTTTTTTTTTTTTTTTTTTANACTTTTTTTTTTTTTTTTTTAGATGATCAGATTTAGGCTGAAGGACATGAGTGATGGTATCCTAGCCAAGAAATCTGTTCTGCCCCTCTGTTCCAAGACATTGGCTGGTACCAGAGAGTAGAAAAGACCTACTGCCCTAGCTACTTCAGTCTACAGCCTATCACATGAACACAAACTTACCCTCTTTGGCAGTATCATTAAGAGTCCTGACAGATGTACTCTGCGGGATTTGGTATCAGTCACTTAAATATTATTGCTCCGGCTGTCCATTTCATTCCTTTGCTGGAGGTTACAGCCTGCATAGCAGGGGTGGGACAAGTGAATGTTTCCCAGCATCTTCAGTTCACAATTCACAATTCAACATACTAGCTTGACTCGCTACAGCTTAACTGAATGTATCTAATATACTAGATCTTGGGGAATGAAATCCTCTCTGAGAATGATTAGTGCATGAACATGTATTTTGTTCTAATGATGGGGTGTAGATCTGGTCATTGCCAGCACCTTGAAAAACAGGCACATGGGAAAATTATTTTCTTAAAAAGGTTCAGCCTGGCTGCTGCCTTTTTGTATGTCAGGTCTCCAGGTTTGCAAAATGGACGTGGCTCTTCTCTGAAATACTGTTGTTGTACTGCAAGATTTAATCTACTAAATCAATGGCTTGCTGATAAATGCTTTCAGAGACAGGAAAATTATATTTGGATCTTGATAACAGTACCAGGACCAAGCATACCTTACATGTATTGAAGATTTGGTTTGGCTTTAGTTTTTTGCATGGAGGATTTTATACACTAAATTGTTGTATATGGTGATTTTGGGTTTGTCGGGTTTATTATTTTTCCGCTAAAACATTTGGTAAAGAGCAATTACTTACATATATAACATCTAAAATCCCCAAACACCATGGCACACAGCCATTTGAGGCAAGTTGCCAAGTCTGTAGCTTCAATTAACCTTCATATATCCCCCCAAAACTTGGAACACTATCAGAAGGCTATTATGTTCAAGCCTTACTCATGCGGTGAGCATTTAGACAATGAAGTTGAAATCAATAGCACTGGTGGATACATCATTGCTCATGTATTCAGATTTGCACAAGCAGACTTGTTTTTGTGGCAATCTCATGCAGACTGACATAGCAAAATGCAGAATCTTGCAGAAACAGAGCCGTTGCAGGATTTTGTCACAGAGATCAAGCTCATTCATCATAGAACCTATTTGGGCTCAGATAATAGCTACTGAAGGTGGAGCGGACTTAAAGGGATGGGAGCACAGCAAGACTCAAACATCCCATTAAGCATGTAAAGCAGCCACTCTTTTCAGTAATAACTATATGTTCAACAGAGGTGCCATGTAAATGGGTTGCTCTCTATGAAATCTCAGACACTACACATCTCAGATATTCCTATGCAGTTTACTTAACCTCCTCTGTGTGCATTTGATTCTCAAGATGGATGGAGATGGAGCAAAAATGGGACATGAAATAAAGTTTTCACTCTAAAATGAAAATATTATTTATGCTCACATGGAAAATGTAAAGCTTCAATAAAAGCAGATGAACACAGTTTTTTATGTGGGGGCAGACAAAGGGCTAGCTGCCCAGCTGGTATGAACTGGCATAGCCTCACACTGAAGTTGATTAAGAATAGTACAGTTTGTGCCAGATGAAGATATGGCTTACAGTTACTGTTCAATATCTCTATTGTGTGGGTGAAACCCTACTCATCTAGGACAGAATATGGCATCCAGTTATGGATATCTCCAGTGCAGAGGCTACAGGAACCTCGTAAGATTCTGTCTGAAAGCTTCCATAATTTTTAAACCTCATAAATGTCACTACAAATTACTAGAAACTGAGAAGTACTGACACAGAACCTAAAATCACTGAAATACAATAGCTTCTATCACTAGAAGAAGAGGATATAATATTTAATAGCAGCACAAAATTTTCTATTTAGTTAGAAATATTTATTCTGTGGTGCTTTTACTCAGACATTTCACATCTGCAATCTACAGGACCTGTAGTCTGAAACAAATTACATCTTTCAGCTGAGACAAGAAGCAATTCACTCAGTCTTTCTGTTTGTGCACCTACCCTGATGAGGAGGGAGCACCTCGGGCCACTCCTGGGGCATGCCAGGACCCAGATGCCAAGCTTGGGGAGGCTCTAGCAGCAACATCTGGCTGCATGGCGAGGTCTAAAGGCACTTAACAGATCTGGAATAGCCTCTGGGTCTGGGCTCATTCATGCTCTCCTAGGACACATTTTCCTTCTGCTCACCTTTGTTTTGTCAAATGTGTGAGGTTTTCATTTATTACACAGTAAAGCAATGTGGAAAGGCTTCCTGTCTTATCAGCAAAGATATTTCCTTTTGTTTTCCCACAAATCTTTGCATCAATAACTGCACTTTACACAAGTTCATGCCACTTGATTTTTGCCTCCTTGATTTTAGCATTGAACTCTTTGTAAGATCTAATTGCTGATTGGAAACATGTGATATGAATTTGTTACCTCATTAAAATAAAAATTCAGCTTGCCAAGCTGAGAAATGTCAGGGATATTAGTACTTTGTGATTACATTTCATATTTTTGTAAATGTTAGAGATAGAATTAAGCAAAATCGATTGAATTTGCTCAAGAATTTGCTCAAGTTGCTTCTGGTAATACAAATAAAAGAATATGAAGCTATGCAAGTTGCTTCCACATTTAAGAATTAAATGCTTGCATACTATTCTTATATCTTTAAGCCTTTGCCACGCATTGGATATGTAATGCAAAACTTATGACAAGACAGATCCTTGCGTCATTAATACTGAATTTTAAAAGTTAAGGACCTTTGAATTCATACCAAACCATATTCCTGAAATTGTTTGAAATGTGCACACATGACCTACTGAAAAAGTGCTCAAAAACTTTAAACTCTGTTCCATCAACTTTTGCATGTCTCCAAAAATTGGGAGATTTCTTTGTTCCCTTTATTTCAAAATAAAAATTTAAGAACAATTGCAAAACATTTTAAAATAATTTTAGCTTAAGAAGGATGACAGCTTAGGAAGTCATGAGGTAAGTTAAATAGTATCTTGAAAGTAGGACTCTAGCCTTTGGCCCTGAGCTAGCAAGAAATATGTCATTGCACATCTAACATTCACAAACATTTAGTAAATTAGTGTTTATAGTGTGCCATTTTTTATGTTGGCAGTGTACAACAAGAAATATTACAGAATGGCATGTGCTAGTCATAATGCTCTGTGCACTGCTAAAAGGGTTCAACAAATGTTGATACAAATGGGTTTTAAAATTCTAATTCTCTATATAGCAAGTAAGAAAATACATGGTAGAAAAATACGCTCAGAACATTCCAGGCGTCTAATAGTAAAAATTTACTTTTCCTCTAGCTTTGTGGGAGGTAAATAACTACAGCAGTTATAATTTTGCGGAACTAAGAATTAGGTATTTAACAAAACAAAACAAAAACAAAAACAAACAAACAAAAAAAACCCAACCCACACAACACAACCAAACCCACTATAAACCAAAAAAACAACTACCAAAACCCCACAACATTCAAGAAAGGATAAAACCAGAAAATATAATCAAAGGGAATCAGAAAGGGCATGTTGATTAATAAGGAGAAAAATTAATTGGAGCATTAAATGTTAAAGAAAGCATGAAATGGATAAATGAGACATCTCTAACTCAGAATGTTGCTTAGGGATGTAGGTGCAGCTCTGCTTTACTATAGGCCAATTCACAGTTTTAGGCTTGGTTTCTCTTTCTCTTATGGTACATCTACAAACCCATGCCAGGGCTATAACACATGTCAAGTGCCAGAGAGATGGTTGAAACAGTGTATTTAGGGGAGTTTGATGTTGGGAATTGAGATGATACAGTGATAGTCAGTATTGAGATATTTGAGATAATAATCTTAAGTGGGCTTATCACCAAAACTAGCTTGGAAAAGACTAAAAAAGAGTTTGTAAACCATATTAACATACAGAAAATTGAATCTTGGGAAGCTATTTACTAATAAACCATTTAGGAAAGACCCTTAACTATGGTTTCCTTGCATCAGAAGGAGCATGTCATTCACAATCTCCTAGTCCATTATATACTGATCTTCTCTGGGTTTCCCTGGCATCTTTGGGTGAGTAGATGATTGAGAGAAGAAATTTGGCATATAAAAAGTGGTAAAATATGTTTGACAGATTTTTCTTTAATGTCCAAGCACAGCTGAACTATAATAGGGTGCATGATTAACTATGATTAATAGGTGATGTCATTAATCTTTTAGCATATAGGAAAAAAACAAAACCAAAACACTTTTACTCAATGCAATGGTATTTATAACCAACTCTATATTAGAGCCTTGCCTATCCTCTGCTGCACAAAAAGCTTAAAAATAACTCCAAAAGAGGAAGAATGATGGTCAACACTTCACCCTAAAGGAGATTTCACACTATTTTCCCTTGATGAGGGAAAGCTTACCCTCCTAATGTAACTTGTTCTTCTTCCGGGAAAAACAATGAAAGCTATTACTCTAATATCCATTCTGTCACATGCTGAAGCAGGACATTATCCCCAGAGGGCATAAGGGGTCAGTTCTATGGAAAGAAGAAGAAAAAGAGGAAGCAGAACGCCCTTAAGAATCAGGTAAGTGTGGTTAAATCTGCCTCCTGTCAGTGCAGTAATGGGCAAGGGCTTTATGAAATAAAATCAGTTCACTCCCTGTTCTGCGTATTGCTGTACTCCACTTGTGCAAATCTTCAGGGTGATGTCTAGTTAGTGCCTTTGTCACAAGCCCTGACAGAGCAAGTAGCAATATTTTCTTTATAGCAGGTCAGGGATCAAACACATTTACACCTGGTCCATAACTTGTTTTCTTTTCCACAGATGATATACTTAGTCTAATTCACACCTGCTAAGTGGATCACCCTTAGAAACAAGTCTCATATTCTCAAGAAATCAGTGCCTCCAAACTTCACTTTAGGAAGAGCAATGGACACAATAATGCATTTCCTAAACCTTATCCGATTTTACGTATAGTTGTTCTGCTCATCTCACTCCTCATATTACTCCAGACAACAGAATGTAGTCTGGGATTTTTAAGAGTTTTAGCAGACCAAAAGACTATTGAGGACAGGAACAAATTCACAAGCATGGGTGCAGCATTTCTAGCTTAGGCACACCTCAGATTTACATGGCTAGAACTAGGACTGTGCCTTTAGAGCTAGGAGTGTGCCTTTTGGGCCTCTAATGTGACTACTCAGAGAGTCATCTGATAGAACAGTCCAGGTGATTTTGGAGAGACTGTCAGACTTTTCCTGGCCATGAATCCTCCTGAAAGTTACAGGGGTTTCCAGTTTGTGATTTCTGTTCTTCTCACAAATAAAATAGTTATGTTTTTCTAAAACCCTTGGCTACAACATTTGCAGTAGAACTTTTTTTTTTCTCCAATGAATGTGTAGTACAAATTAACATAGCCCACTGACTGACACGCACCTTTTTATAACAAACTCCTAAATGCAGTGTTGCATCTGCTAAGAGTGACCTCCTTTGTGAACGGTCCCTTTATTATTGTTTTGTTACATGAGTTCAAACTGCAAATTACTATGGAATCTCACATTGCATTCATCCTTTCTAAATTAACATCTTTCAGTAAGACTGTATATCCAGTGCATGGGAGGTATCAATCAGAGTCTTTCTCATTAAGTATAACAAGGGGAATACTCTGTCAAAAAATACAAGAGTCTGGAATCTATTTGGCAGGTTTATGGCAATGACTTTGGAAAATGTTGGTTTAGAAAAGTAATTGCCAGCATTGAATCAACTTGGCTGCTCTTGGGAGTTTCCTCTTGTTAGTCTCACTCTTGATTGTATGAACTACAGGGAACTGGGAGCAAATACCTGGATCCACAAAAATGACCTTTCACAAAGGCCATATAAAACAAGTCATTGTCACTTTGCAAGTAACAGTGCTAGATCCTGGAGAACTTTATATAAACCATCCTTGTGGAGGATTAAGAACTGTCATGACCCTGAGACTGATTTACACAAACTCTGTCCATGGCAGAATTTATTCTAAGTTGATGGCTACAAAGATCAGTACTGAGAAAGCAATAATACAGCTATTATTGCTAAATGCAGTAACAAATACAATGCTAAATGCTTAAGGAAACATGAAGAGAAATGCTGGTTTCTTGACTTTCCAGTTTCTTGGGTCCAGATCTAGAAGGAAAATAGAAGAACAAAAATACTGTATCAGACAGTGATCCTCTAAAGCAGAAGCTGTAATTTAAGCCCATATGCAAAGCAAAGAGAAGCTGAATGTGATGGAATGCTTAAGAGGATTCAAGCTTATCTGCAAAATGTCTGATTGATACATGAAAACATAGAATAAAATCATAGAATCAGTCAGGGTTGGAAGGGACCACAACGATCATCTAGTTCCAACTCCCCTGCCATGGACAGGGACACCCTACCCTACGTCAGGCTGCCCACAGCCTCATCCAGCCTGGCTGCAAACACCTCCAGGGATGGGGCCCCAAACACCTCCCTGGGCAACCCATTCCAGACTCTCACCACTCTCATGCTGAAGAACTTCCTCCTCACATACAGTCTGAATCTCCCCACCTCCAGCTTTGCTCCATTCCCCCTAGTCCTGTCACTACCTGAGAGCCTAAAGAATCCCTCCCCAGCTTTTCTGTAGGCCCCCTTCAGATACTGGAAGGCCACAATAAGGTCACCTCGGAGCCTCCTCTTCTCCAGACTGCACAGCCCCAACTCTTTCAGTCTGTCCTCATAGGAGAGGTGCTCCATGCCTCTGATCATCCCCGCGGCCCTTCTCTGGACACACTCCAGCATGTCCACATCCCTCTTGTAATAGGGGCTCCAGAACTGGACACAGTACTCC